>CAUYQV010154072.1:0-66748 GCA_963574575.1 Galagoides demidoff | reverse complement strand
CCTGCCAGAGAAGAAGGTAAAGAATGTGACCCAGGTTGAGCCTTTCTGCTTGGAGACTGACAAAAGAGGTGCTCTGAAGGCGCAGATTTGGAAGCACCAGCTGGAGGAAGAACTGAAACAACAGAAGGAAGCAGCTTGTTTCAAGGCTCGTCCAAACACTGTCATCTCCCAGGAGCCCTTTGTTCCCAAGAAAGAAAAAAAATCAGTTACTGAGGGCCTTTCTGGTTCTCTAGTTCAGGAACCTTTTCAGCTAGCTACTGAGAAGAGAGCCAAGGAGTGGCAGGAGTTAGAGAAGAGAATGGTTGAGATTGAAGCCCAGAGAGCCCAGCAGTTGGAGGAAGCCAGGCAACACGAGGAAGAACAGCAGAAGGAAGAGCTAGCCAGGCTACGGAAAGAACTGGTGCATAAGGCAAATCCAATACACAAGTACCAGGGTGTGGAGGTAAAGTCAAGTGACCAGCCTTTGACTGTGCCTGTATCTCCCAAGTTCTCTACTAGATTCCACTGCTAAACTCAGCTGTGAGTTGCAGACAGTACCTGGCAACAGACCTGCTCCTGCATCAAACTAGAACCCCTCTTTGTCACTGGGAATGGAGAGCACCCATTTCTTCAGACTTGTACCTACTGGTGCCTGAGACAGCATACTTGATAACCCACAACTCCAGTTTTATTGCCAATTGTTTTCTTACATTATTGAGGCTCAATTATACTCCGTGTAGTTATTTCCTTTTAGCCTTCAGTTGGCATTTAATATGACTCTTAACTATGACTAGAATTTAAAGTCTTGATGTCAACACAGTGTAATCTCTCTTGCTTCTTAACCCTTTCCTTTTGTAAAATTTTAATAGAAAATAAAGATAGTTTAATCCTGAGATAGGGATTAAGTCATGGTTTAAATGAGGAACAATCAATATATCAGATTCTTTCCTCTTTACTGCACAGAGTGAATTTATAGATAAGGAGCCATTTGCTATGAGGGTAGAAAACCTCACTGACTACACCAGTGAGGAAGAAGACTACCTGGACTCATGGGGACCCTCATAGCAGCTATTTGGCAAGTTTTAGACATATTCTTCTTCCCTTTTTGATATTGATGATAACAAGGAACAGCGCAGCATACATTTTAAGACTTGGCCTGGAGTAAACATGTTTTGTCTTCCCCTCCCTGATTTTATTATTTGATAAGTTTGTTGTTATTTGTTTGTTGCCTCAGGCTACAGTGCCCTGGTGTCACAGCACACAGCAACCTCAAAACTTCTAGGCTCAAATAATACTCCTGCCTCAGCCTCCCAAGTAGCTAGGAATATAGGTGCCCCCCATGATGGCTAGTTTTTTCTATTTTTAGTAGAGACAGGGTCTTGCTCTGGCTTGGGCTAGTCTCAAACTCCTGAGCTCAAGCAATCCACCCATCTCCCAGAGTGCTAGAATTACAAGCAGGAGTTACCGTGCCTGGCCTGATGCTTTTAAATTTGTCAAGACCTTTTTGGAAGTCACATCTCATTAGGGGAATGGATAGTTTGAGAGGTAGTTCCAAGAACTTTAAAAAGCACAGGCTCTTTCCTTAAAAGAAAGTACTTTGTAACTTTTTTCTATCTTATGTCAAAATACCTTTTCATATTTTGTTAACTCCCTCTCAGTAACCACCTAGTGATATATGTTATGCCTTTGTTTTCCCTAAATGAGTTTTTTCTCATCTGGTAAATTCTTCCATATAAGACTTAGTTAAAAAAAAAAAATCTGTTTTAGAAATCTTTCTTTGACCATCTGACCTCCTTAGGTAAGGATGATCACTTCCTTCTTTGTGCCTCCCAAATGTTTCTGGTATAAGATCCAGTAGAGCAATTATACCAAATACGAGTTATTTAAACTTATTTATAAGTTAATAAAGATGCAGGTATATAAGTTCCTTGATGATAAGGATTATTGTGGTCATCTCTGTGTTCCTCACAGGTGACAAAGAATTGGCTTAGGTCCATGTTAAATAATGTGTTTTCTTTCAGACTCCACATTATATTTGAATATCTGCCCTATCAATTATCTAACTATTCCTGTGCTAGAAAATACAAAAGCATCTGTGTTCTGCCCAGCCCAGCCCCAGGTATTATCTATGACATGAGGTTTATTTTATATTTATTTATTTTTATTCAGTGAGCATTTGTGGATCTCTTATTACATATAAGCCATTGTGATTCAATAGTAGGTGACAAAGCTAGATGATATTTCTCACAGTATAATTTACAGATCCCTGGTCCTCTTGAGTCCTACAAATGGATGCCAAATACATTTACTTCTTAGAGGTATGTGATACACAGTTTCATAACCACTTTTTAAGTTCATTTAACAAATACTTACTTGGTGCTAATGCTACAGTTAGCTCTTCATGTCGGTGGGTTTCATATCCATGGATTTAATCAATCTTGGGTAGAAAATATTCGGAGAGAAAAAAAGAGGTTTATGTCTGTACTAAACATGTACATACCTTTTTTTCTTGTCATTATTCCCTAAACAATATAGCATAACAACTATTTACGTAGCATTTACATTGTATTAGGTATTATAAATCATCTAGAGATGGTTAAAGTATATAGGAGGATGTGTGTAGGTTATATACAAATACTATGACATTTTATCTAAAAGACTTGAGCATCTATAGATTTTGATATTTGAGATTCTGGAACCAATCCCCCACAGATACTGAGCAATGACTATATATACTTTGGCCCTGTTCTAAACAATGACCCTGTTCTAAACAATGACATTATAGCAATGAGCAACAAAAGACTTAGCTTTCCTAGAGCTTATATTTTAGTAGGGGAGATAGACAATAAGCCTTCTGTCAGGAGATAAATGTTGATCTGACTGCTATGTGGAGACTAATCAGTTTTGAGGGGGAACATGAGGTTGTAATTGGGAAGGTGAGGAGGTTCTTGGCTAATGCCCAGGTAGAGCTGATAGTGGCTCTGGCTAGGGTGGTAGCAGTGGGGGTTGTGAGAAATGGTTGGATTCTGAAGGTATTTTGAGATTGTACCTGACAAAACTTGCTAACAGATTGGAGGTGGAGAGTGAGAGAAGGAAAGTTATGGAGGACACCCAAGTATCAGCTCCAGAGACCAGGTCCATCCCTTGTACTGTGAGAAATACAGTTCAACACTGGTCCTTATATTTCTTGTGGGTTCATAGGGCTTTCATTTTTTTCTGATCGCCTCTTAATGTTGTTTTTTTCACTTATACACATCTCTTGGTCCCATCTCTGTCCAGTGTAGCTTTTTTTGTCTACTGGTATCAGCAGGCCCCTCTAACAGTTCACTATCATTTGTGTATTTCCATCTAGTATCATTTTTTCATAGATCTTATTTTTGTTTGTGATTGTTTCAAGTAGGAGAATAAATCTGGCCCTCAAATTCAAGTTTTGGAAAGAGTGTTACTGAGAATTAGGATGTAAAGGATCCTTCCACCCCATTTGCTCCATTCTGGATTATCCCCCTCATACATACCTGTGTCAGAGTGGTAATATGTTACATTCTTTGAACAGCAGGAGTGAGAGGTTGCATTACTTCAGAGCAAATAACTTAAAATTAAGACATAAATTTCCAGCACATCTTGCTTCCCAGAATTACTCAATTTCTCAGTGACTATTTCTCTATAGCACAGTCTCTAGTATTGAATCTAGACCTTTCTGGACCACCTAACACCATTTTCCTAGAAACTCAAACTTTCCTCTTTAATTTTACAGAGAAATTCATGTTTTTTAAAAATCTCTTCAAGTCATGTCCTAGAATCTAGGATCTAGATGGAGCTTTGTCTTTCTATACTCAGAAGTCACTTAGGAATTTTCCTAAATAAAGAACATATCCTGAAATAAGAATTTACTGAATTTTAAGAAATTTGGCTGCTGCTGTCTCTTGGCTTGGCAGTTGGCGAAGTTCCTAACACATACGCACATGCAGATTATTGAAATTCCTACCATTTGTGGGAAGGATGCTATGTTTTCAGTGGATTTTTAACTTGGTCATGGTTTCTCATTGCTAATATTCTTGCACAAATTACTATAAGATTACTGTTCACACTTTGGTTGATTGTTTGATCCTTATGTAATTGCTTGGTTGCCATTTTGGTCGCTATTTTTTCCTTCTTTGTTCTTTTTCTGTATTTTAGTCCCTGGAAAGTAGACCCAGAGTGGAGCAGATTGTAGTTGCAGTTGCTCCAACATTCAACAGAGATGAGACCTGGACACAAATAATTGTAACACAAGATGGGATGTGATTCAGTAACATGAGACGGAGTGCTGTGAAAGCTTAGGGATCTTGTTGGAAAAGAGGTTGCAGTTTGTGAAGACTTTTTCTTCTTTTTTTAAAGCAAAAATTGCAAAAGTAGCATTACCTTTTAGGGAAAAAAAATACAGACTGTATAAAATAAAACATGAAAGTCTCTTTCTCTTACTCCTATTTCCTAGGAGTTGCTCATAGTTCACAATTGAGTATTCCTTCAGGATGTTTTCTTTAAGTGTACACATTTATAGAGCATTTTTTCTATTTTCTTTTTTTATATGACGACTAACATTCTGCATTTTAAATATTTTAAAATTTGTGCTTTGAAAGGTTATGTATTCATATGATTCAAAAGTTGAAAGTGAAGTCTGCTTTCCACCTTTTCCTCCTAATTGCTTAGTTCCCCTCCTCAGAGATAATGCCAGTTCCTCCCAGAGAGGTTTTCTGCACATATATTCCTACCTTCCCTCCTTCTTTTTATTTTATTTTATTTTATTTTTTAACGCAAATGTATTGGACATTTGAATGATATAGTTCAGGTGCTACCCCAGCCATATCTTGGCTTCTTTTTTGACTGAAGTATGAAGCCTTTTTTGAGAATCTAGTGACACAGATGTGGACCTCTGCAAGATGTTCTGGGCTCATGACCTAAGGTCCCAAGGACTCAAGAGCAGGGTAGTAACACTTGGCCCTCATCTCTTCCTGGCTTGGTTAAGCTGTGGAGGCTGCTTCTTGACTTGAGTATCTGATTGAACCTCTGTATCTGTTGGATCAATCTTGATACTGCTTTCTTTTCAATTCTCTTAAAGAAGGCCTTCTCACTGAATCTTGTCTGCAGGGAACGTTCCTCACTGCTGAGAGTAGCAGTTAAAAAAGCTGTTAGCCACGTGGCTGGGCTCCTATTTCTGCACAGGCAGGCTGAGTTACAGCTTGGTGGTATGGATCCAGGTAGGAATTGGTCAACAATCTGAATCCTGAGCTGTTATCTGCCTTGCAGCCTGCTGGGATGCTCAGTTTAGACCACATATAAAGTTTCCTGGATCAGGACAAACCCTGGCCTATGGAAAGAGCAGGAAGGTTAAATGTGTGGTACTTTGAGCAGTGACGAAGGCATAACCAGGGAGCTGGCATATTTGCTCCAATGCCAAGAATTCCAGGACAATTTGTTATCCAGCTGAAGCCAGTATAGTTGCTACAAAAGCCTGAGGACAAAAAACATTTGTGCTTCTTGTTTCCATTGTCTCCTTGCATACCCACTTTATTTTCTAGTGCTGTAGTAAAGGTTTCTGACATTGGAAATGTCACTGTGTTCTTTTTCTTATAAAAGAATAAGAGGCTGGGTTTAGACTGAACCCTGGCTCTTAAGTGCTGAAAGTATCAGCTTCCTGAAAGAGCTTTACAAAATGCTGGCATTTCACTTGGAGAAATCATATTTGGAGGGTTAGGGGTAAAAGCTTAAGGAAATTCTAGGTTTTATCATGAAGGAATGATTTCACCTAAGCCTGGCCTAAAGGCATCAGTTGCCTTTCTTCCCTTAAAAAAAATATGTTGTGCTCGGTGCCTGTGGCTCAATCGCCTAAGGCGCCCCACGTACACCTAAGGTGGCGGGTTCGAATCCCCAGCTGTCCCGAATCCCTAGCCAGGCTCGCCAAACAACAATGATGGCTGCAACCAAAAAATGGCCAGGCGTTGTGGTGGGCACCTGTGGTCCCAGCTACTTGGGAGGCGGAGGCAGGAGACTCGCTTGAGACCAGGAGTTGGAGGTTGCTATGAGCGAGCTATGATGCCATGGCACTCTACCCAGGGGGACAGCTTGAGGCTCCATCTCAAAAAAAAAAAAAAAAAATGTTGTATTAGACAGAGAGGAAATAAAAACCTGGCCTGTCAGATGGGAAGAAACCCATGGAGTTAAGGACGAACCCCAGAACATCACAGGCAGGTATATGAATGTGGAGAATTGTATCCAAGTGCTGTTGCCCAGCTTGTTTGGTACTGATGGTATTCTCAGGTTTCCTTTCAGAAGCAAGAGTGGGACAAGTTTTGAGTGGGTCAAGATACTAAATAGTCAGTGGTCATAACCTGTACTGTGAGAAGCAGTTTGGGGCAGCCTTATTTCAGGTTGCTTGGTGATAAGAAGAGGTTAAAAGTCTAGCCTTATCCTGAGGTATCTCCCTCACTGGCACTTGTGCATACACTATCACACACATGAGTGATTTTTTTTTTTGTATGTAAAGCATTTGTCTGTTTTTATACATAGTAGAGTTTTTCTGTTCATATACTTTTTTTGTATTCTGCTTTTGTCACTTAGCATATAGTAACTCAAGTATTTTTCCTATATTATTGTGTATTTGTAAATAACAGTTTTAACAGCAGGATACTATTCAATTTTTATGAATTTGCTTCACATTGAAAATGCTTGTTTTGCAAAGGATTTTTCTGGACTCTAATATTTATAGGAGAGAATTATCTCTACTTGCTTCCCCCCTAACGTATGATGTCTGCGTCTAAACTTTAAGTGATTGTTTTCAAAACACTTGCTAGTCAGATGTTTGTAATTAAAATATAAGCTCAATAGGAAATAGAAACCCCTCTTGAAAGCATAGCTAATGACATTATTCTGGCATACATGTGTGCTAAATGGAAAGCTCTTTTTGGCTGATATGATAAGAATGCTACTGGCACTCATGCTCAGCAAAAAAGTTTACTGGCACTTAGCAACCAGCCTTTCTGGAGATAATTCTGGTTGTTATTTTAAAGTCTTAGAACTTTACATCTTCAAATAGATGTACAAAGTTGAGTAATCTCTAGACCTTGAGATCAGATTGGAAAAGAGAAAGCTCTTTGTCTTAACTCTAGCAGAGGCTGTGATGTGTCTTTTGTGAAGAGAGGATGGAGATTATAATCTCAATCACTACAAGAGGGCACCTCTAGCAAGCCCTCCTGTCTCTGGAGTTCCATGTGTACTTTGATTACGTTTGATTATGTTGGAGACCAGTGTGCTATCTTGTTATCTTGTTTAGGACTTTTCTAAGGGTTGTTCTGGAAGCAGAAATCTAGCCCAGATCACTCCAGGGGGCTAATCCCTGAATAATGTTGTCCTCTGACATGCACACATATTTTCTAATGTTTCTCTTGACCTTGGAACTAGTTGAAAGCTGCACAGAAGTTCAATGAATTCTTACTTCTGCAAAGCAGGCCTTTCCAATCCAAGATGTGATTTTTTTTCCCCCAAAGATTGAGTTTATTTGGGAAGTAGTCCTTTTATATTGGAGGCAATTTAGGGACATCACAGTCAAACTACTATCTTGCCTTGCTCTGTTTCTGTTTTTCTCCATTGCAATTCAGTTTTTGCAGTATTTGTGGACAAAGAGACCTGGATCATTTTTGGATAATTGGCACAGGGTTCAGGAGGAATACTAAATTGTTCAGTGGAATAGACCCTTGATCGGGAGTTGGGAGAGCTGTTCTGTGACCTTGAGCATGTCATTCAAATTCTGTGGGCCTCAATCCCCTCATAGAAATTAGAATGATGTTTCTAGAAAGGACCCTTCCTCCAACTCAGTGAATAAAAATCTGGCCCCAGCTTAGAAATGACCCAGTGGCACTCTGGGCAGCAATGGTGACTCAGTGCAATCATGCTTAAGTCACATATTCAGTATTATCAGTGGGCCTGTGATACCAGAGGCTGTCAGAAGCCACTGCTGTATACCCGCAGCTAACAGCCTGACAGGACAGGATCAGAGGGAGACTTCTGTGCAGGGAGAAGGCACATGAGAGTTTGTGCAAGCAAGTAGTGAAGGATGAATTTGAGTTGAACTTAATCTCCCTGGTGGTTGATGTCTACACTGAAGGCTCACTGAGCTTAGGATGGCCTCTTCTTGGGGTTTTTCTTATTTGTACATTAGTCTTTTCTATCTGTAGTTTGTTTTTGCAGCATTAGGAAACTACTGCAGAAAGCAATAGAGGGAGCAGGGAGATCAGAGTTGGGAGTGGCTTCCAGGACTAACCCCCTTCACTAAATAGCTTAACTTTTTGTTCATCATCTCTGTCTCTTTGAAACATTGCCTGCACTAATAGTTGGATCTTAGTGTTTCTGTGTCTTATACCCTCCCACTCCCACCCCACAATACTGCTGTTGCCTCCTTCCCAGAGGCCTCATGTAAATGAGTCAGAACTGGAAGCTCAGCATCTTGGGCTGTGGGACTTTTATTCTCAAGGACAGTGGTCTTCAGAGTGTGGTCTATGGACCAGCAGTATCTGTATCACCCAGATACAGAATTTACAAATGCAAATTCTCTGCCCCTGCTCTAGACGTACTCAGTCAAACTCCATGGGCATGGGGCCTAGGAATGTGTATTTTAACCAGCTCTCCAGCCGAGAGCCGAGACAACGATACATACCTCAGTGTGAGGACTGTTGTGCCAGGAGAGGAACCTAAAAGTCCTGATAGACAACAGCTTTCTCAGCTCACGTCCCCACAGGCCAGGGAGCCGGCAGCTGCTCTCTCCTAACACCTCCATGCTCAGGCCAATCAGGAGCCTGTCTGAGGGTGAGAACAGGTTCTCCATAGTTCCCTGGGAGTCACCTTTGTGTAGGCTGATGATGTTATACAGGAGAGCTGCTGAGTTTCTTGAGCATATACTTATCTCCTTAGCCAAGACTCATTCCCAGAATGAAGGTGGAGGGAAGAATGCTCTTCCAGGCTGGGTGCAGTGGCTCATACCTGTAATCCTAGCACTCTGAGAAGCTGAGCTAGATCGGCTTGAGGTCAGAAGTTTGAGACCAGCCTGAGCAAGAGTGAGACCCCATCTCTACTAAAAGTAGAAAACTAGCCAGGGATTGTGGCATGCACCTGTAGTCCCAGCTACTTGGGAGGCTGAGGCAGGAGGATTGCTTGAGCCCAAGAGTTTGAGGCTGCTGTGAGCTAGGCTGATGCCATGGCACTCTAGTCTGGGCAATAGAGTGAGACTCGGTTTCAAAAAAAATTTCTCTTCCATATGTTATTTCAACAAGTCATGTGATAGGTGAGGAAACTGAGGCTCGGAGTTTAAGTTGCTTACCCAAACTCATACTGCCAGTAAGTGACTGAGTCAGAATTTACACCCAGGCCTGTCTGTTCTCAAGGGCAGACAGGTCTATCTTTGTTTTTGTTTTTTTGGGGGGTTTTTGGCCGGGGCTGGGTTTGAACCCACCACTTCTGATATATGGTGCCAGCGCCCTACTCCTTTGAGCCATAGGCGCTGCCCTGATAGGCCTCTCTTTACACTACTCCAGCCTGCATCTCTTGAGCTTAGCCAGCACTAGGGAATGGGCATTTATAGGAACACCAGGATGATAAGGCCTGGCTGTTTGGATTTGATTTGATTTGTTTTGGGAGCCTTCACTGAACTCCTTTTTTTTTTTTTTTTTTTTTGAGACAGAGCCTCAAGATATCCCCCTGGGTATAGTGCTGTGGTACCACAGCTCACAGCAACCTCCAACTCCTGGGCTCAAGCAAGTCTCCTGCCTCAGCCTCCCAAGTAGCTGAGACCACAGGCGCCCGCCACAATGCCTGGCTATTTTTTTGGTTGCAGCCATCATTGTTGTTTGGCAGTCCCGGGCTGGATTTGAACCCGCCACCTTAGGTGTATGTGGCTGGTGCCTTAGCCACTTGAGCCACAGGTACCGAGCCAGAACGCTTGACTTTGCTGTGGGAACCTCTTGCTAAGCTTCCCAAATGCTGGAAGGCAGGTCCTCTCTCTTCACTTTCACCTCATCAGCACAAGCATCTTGGACTGTCAGGGATGTGGCAGCTGCCAGTCACTTATGTCACAAGCCTTAGCAGGCCTGACTGATTACCAAGGTGGTCAAGCTGCCAAGCAGACTGCTTTGGGACTGTAGCCATGCCTTGCCCCAGCCCACTTGTCATCTGTCATCTGCCCCTCACCACCCCAGGCAGGGTCCTCTTCTCCAAGAAGCTGCTTAGAGCTTGCCAGGCACCCCCAGTACTTATGGTAACCCAGTTTAGCAAATGGACCTGGAGTTTTATAAATAGCACAATGGCAGGCTAGTAAGCTGTCCTGTGCAACAGGACAGAACATGCATTCCCTGCTTCTTGAGCCATTTCCTAGAATCACGTGATAGGAATGACTTCTAGTGCAGATAAAGTTGAATTACTCTTAACTCCTGGGTCTATGCTCTATACTTGGTCTATCTTTTACTCTTTACCTGTGTTTGTCCCCCGCTGCCTCTGTCTGCATGTGGTGGTGCTTCCAAATCTGTTCCTGGGACGTTTCCTTTTCTTGGAACAGCTGTACCAGCCTGGGGTACCCTCTTGCTACTTGATCCTATAGGGAGGTATCCAGTGGCTGAGGGCAATTTTCAGACGACCTTGTTCTGACGTCATTAGATAGTTATTTTTGGCTTTGCTGTTTATGCTGCAGAAGTTGGGCTAGGATAGGAGAGAAGGAGTAGTGAAGGAGGGGCCGGTCTTGCTTTCTCATTGTCCCAGGGCCTGCCAAAGCAGGGGCATTATTTATTCTTCCAGTATTTATAGAGAGCCTACTGAAAGTCAGGACCTGGGGTAACCAAACTGATGACACAGTCTGAGTATTACTTATGAATTTAATTTTCAGTGGGCATTACTTTGTGGTATGGAGTAGTTATTAAGTGAGACAGCTCTGGAGCCAGTTTGGATTTAATTTCTGGTCCATCATTTACTTCCTCTGTGCCTCAGTTTCCTCTTGAAAATGAGAGTGATTGTACTATTTACCTTATAAGATTGCTCTGAAGATTAAAGGAGTTAATATCTGTGTCTGTCACATGGTAAATACGAGTAAGTGTTAGCAGCTATTACTGTTAACCACACCACCGCCACTTCTTATTGTACTAGGTACATGAATGTGGCACGGTCCCTGTCTGTTCTGTGCTAGCATCTGGACTCCCAGAGTCTCAGATACTGGGATGGTGCATGCAGTCAACACACATCAGAAGGAATGCCTGCCATGTGCACCACTTTATTCTAACTTGTGGGGGCATTCAAGGGAAACAGAAGATGGATGGAGTACCTGTCTGGGAAAGCCTCAGAGCAATGGCTCTCAACCCCGAATGCACATCCGAATTTTCTGGAGAGATTTAGTAAACACAGTATTTTGGGTCCCACCTCCAAATATTCTGATTTAACTGGTCTGAGCTCAGGATGGGCTCAGTCTTCACAGGTTGCCTAGCATACTTCAGAGCTGGGAAGCATGGCCCCAGTCTATAGGCACTTGTGTCCTTGAAGCTTTCCATTAACTGTACCAGTGTGACTCCCTGGAGAGTGCCTTAGAGCCAGTCCTCTTTGGGAGCTCTTGGGGTGTTTTCCAGTGAAGTGGTTGTCTGACTCGGTGGTTCTCCAACTTGGGTGTGTGTGAAAAATTACCTAAAATGCTGGGGGATTATTCCAAAAAAGACTTCATTTTAAACAAACCACTGGGGCTCAGGTACGGAGAAAACCCTGTAGTGGCTGAATCATGAGTCCTCTGAGGCCCTGAGCCACCCCTGATCCCAGTCTCAAGACTCTGTCCACAGTGTTTTATATTTCTTTTTTTTTTTTTGAGACGGAATCTCAAGCTGTCCCCCTGGGTAGAGTGCCATGGCATCACAGCTCATAGCAACCTCCAACTCCTGGGCTCAAGCGAGTCTCCTGCCTCAGCCTCCCAAGTAGCTGGGACCCCAGGCACCTGCCACAACGCCTGGCTATTTTTTGGTTGCAGCTGTCATTGTTGTTTGGCAGGCCTGGGGTTGGATTCGAACCCGCCACCTTAGTTGTATGTGGCTGGCGCCTTAGCCACTTGAGCCACAGGCGCCGAGCCAGTGTTTTATATTTCATTATAACTCTTATCATCTTCTGTCTTGAATTAAAGACTCTGTGTCCATATTGATATATTTTGAATTATTTATTAACCTAGTATGAGTTATAAAGGGGTCATTTTAAAAAATTGGAAAATCCAGACAAAGAATAATCTCCATTCCCACACCTTTTAATATGTCCATTTAATAACCCTCCTGTCATATTCTCTGTAAATATTTTGAATAAAAAGGATCCCACACCATGGATCATTTTGGTGATTTTTTTTTCCACCTAAAATGCAATATGTGGTGATTATATAGCTTTCTCCCAACTTCATCTCTGTGTCTCCAAAGTGACCAGTTTACTCTTTGCCACAGACTAGAGCACTCAGTAAATAATCTTAGCTGTAGAATTCTATAATTCTGGGATGACAATGTGTTGACTGGTTTCCCAGAGAAATCTCTGTTCAATTTGCTGTATGGAGTGCCCATAGGTTGCTGGCTGACCACCTTGGCTGGAAAGACAAGCAATGCTGTAGGGACAGCAACCTTACCTAGGGCTTTTCTAGAGGCCAGAGAGGTACTGCCAAGGCTCTGGGCTCAGAGGTCCAAGGAGGGAGAGAGCAAGAAAAAACAACTTGTTAATGAGAGCCCTGAGTGGCTCCCAAATCAGGAGCGGAGGGAATGTTGTGAGGGGAGTTGGCTGCCCTCTTTGGAGTCAGAAATGTCGTTGCTCAACTCCTTGGATTTTCCATCACAGCTGAGCAGGGAAAGGGTCAGTCTGAGCATGTATCCTCTGAGCAGGTCCTTTTAAAGCCTGTTGGCTGGGCTGATACCCTCTCCAGAGCCAAGGAAACAGTGCCTGGGTAGAGTTAACCTCTTCACTTCCAACAAATTCTCCCAGAGGTAGGTGAGCCTGGAAGCCTAAGCTGGAAGGCAGGGCTACTCAGGGCAAGAGGCCTAAGGAGCCGTGAACTCTGGCTAGAGAAACCTTCTCTTTGGCCTTGTTAAATCCAACAGGCATAATTGCATCCTGCTGACCTTAATTCCCCTGGCAAGTTTAATTGGTCCTGGCATTGCCCCACTTCCTGCTCTGCCTCTGTAGAGGCAAAGAGCGTTTCTGCACAGCTGGTGCAGAGTGGGGGAAGCCCCTTCTTTCTGAAGGGTGGGCAGAGGCTCTGGCAGCTTCTAAGTGAGTGGAGGGTTTCCCTCTGCCCCACCCCTGTGCCTCCACCAGAGCTGAGAAGCTTGGGGACTCCCAGGGAGCAGCTGACTGGAGCAGGCAATCCTGTGGATCTGGAACCAGGCCAGCCTGTCTTCCCAGTGGGAGGCACTGCAGGGGAGCTGGCAGGAACAGCTGAGCCCTCTCTACCTGGGGTGTCTACAACATTATTGAGCCCCCCACAGTGCTGCGGGTACTGTGCGAAGCACTCTATATATGTGTGCTGGCTAAGTGCTCCCTGCTTCCCTGTGAGAGGGAAACAATAGGTCAGATGGTTATGAGCAGAGCCTTGGCTTAGTTAGATGGGTCCAATCTTAACTCTGAGACTTTGCCCTGTGTCTCAGTTTTCTTGTTATGTCTGAAATGGGAATAAAATGGCTGGAATTTACACACCACTTGCTATGAACCCATGCGCTGTTCTAAATGCTTGACATGCCCCCTGCTGTGAGGCAGGTGCTGTTCTTAGAGATAAAGGAACAAGAAGAGGCACTGGCAGCAATTGGTGGTGGAGTTTCACCAATCCATCTCCTAATCATTATGTGGTAGAGCTGCAAGGATTGGAGGAAGAACAGTTGGGAAGTTGTTTATCCCAGGGCCTGGTCCATTTCAGTAAAAGTTCAATAAGCATTAGTGGCCAACACTGCCCTGTAAGTTGTCCCAGTCTGGATATGGTCTCATCAGGAGGTGGCTCTGCCTTTGAATCTGGGCAGCTTAAAGCCACTCACTAGTTGTGTGACTAACCCTCTGAGCATCAGTTTCCACACCTCTAAAATGGTCCAAGGCTTGTGCCTAGAGTCCCTTGTGAGGATCCAGTGAGCTGGATCTTTGGGATAGTCCTGGCCCTTAGTGGGTATTCATGCAATAAAGTGGTATTGCTAACCACAGTAATAACATGGTGATGTCTGCAAGGGCCATTGTGGTGAAGTAATCCCCCAAGCTCCAATCAGAGCCTTGTGAGTTAGTCACTTCCTCATCAAACACTGATTGGCAAGCATACTGTGCTGGGGACACATATGAGTGTGATACAGCCCCTGCCATAAGGGGCTCCCCAGACAGTGTCAGCCAATGGTGAGATCAGCCTGGGGCACTGTTGGGAGGCTGGGGATTGAAGGAGCAAACTTTCTTCCTTCTTCTTTTTTTTTTTTTTTTGTTGCAGTTTTTGGCCAGGGCTGGGTTTGAACCCACCACCTCCGGTATATGGGGCTGGCGCCCTACTCTTTGAGTCACAGGCGCCGCCTGGGAGCAAACTTTCAAACTAAACTAGAATGTAATGTGGAGACAACCAAATGGAGGGCCAGGAGGTCCCAATAATAGGCATGGACAGGAAGCATTTCAGCCTTTTGAGAGCTGCAAGATCCTCGAAGGGCTTACCCAGCAGGGAGAAAGGAGTGAAACACGCTGGGAGATTTTAGAGAAGAAAGAGGACCTTGGACTTTGAAGGACACCCCAGGTCCAACTTCTTCCTTGTTGGGTGACTTTTGGGCAAGCTACTCTCCATCCTTATGCAGAAAATGGGATGAACATGCCCCACAGAGTAATTACCAAGGTAGATAAAGCTAACAGCCAGGCACTCACCAAATGGGAGCTCCCTTCCTTAGGAGAATCTGGGTTCAGATCTCTGTTTAACCCCTTACAAACTGTATGGCTTTGAGTAAGTTCCTTAACCTCCCCAGCCTGTTCATGAAGGCCATGTGAGTGGACCTACATAAAAGCAATTAGATGGAGGCTGGGTTTGTGCCTACACAGGCTTCATGTAAGAGGCAACTTGTCAACTGGACCTTGAAGAAGAGAAACAAAAGACAGGTCTGGACTGGGGGAGAGCAAAGGTAGTCAGGATTGGGGAAGGAGCCCAACTCTGGTTTTTGCTAGCTTGTACATATACTGCAAACTCTCTATATTAGTTCACTTTTAAAAAATCACTCATTGAATAGTAATCCATTCATGTCGTTCATGGTTCAAATAGAAAAGTAAGAGGGAAAGTAAGAAGTGATAACTTCCTCTCACCCTGGTTCCTAGTTTCATATTTATCCTGCCAGAGAAGTTTTTTTTTTTTTGTTTTTTGTTTTGTGAGAGTCTCACTATGTTGCCCTTGGTAGAGTGCTGAGGCATCACAGCTCACAGCAACCTCCAACTCTTGGGCTTAAGTGATTCTCTTGCCTCAGGCTCCCAAGTAGCTGGGACTACAGGCACCCAACTATTTTTGGTTGTAGTTGTCATTGTTGTTTGGTAGGCCTGGGCTGGGTTCGAACCTGCCAGTTCTGGTGTATGTGGCTGACGTCCTAGCCTCTTGAGCTATAGGCACTGAGCCAGCCTGCCAGAGAAGTTCTTATGTGTGTAAAGTAAAAGATCTATATTATTTCCCCCTCTTTTGCACAAATGATAGCATGCTTTATCTCCACCTTGCTTTTTTTTTTTTGGTAGTTTTAGGCTGGGGCCAGGTTTGAACCCACCACCTCCAGTATATGGGGCCAGCACCCTATGTCTTTGAGCCACAGGTGCTGCCCATCCTTGCTTTTTTTTTTAATACTTCGGAGGTTGCTTCATATCGGCTCAATAGCTTCCTCCATCTTTTTTTACAGCTACCTATTTCCCCATTGCATGAGACCACTTGTTATTGCATTCTGCCTCCTTTCTCTCATCTGAGGGCAGTGAGAGGAGTGGAAGCTGTGGACTGGAATGGATAGTTTGCTGCATCAGGCCCTGAACCCAGATGCCAACTCCATAGCTTCTTCCAGGCACTTGGCTCTGACTCGTTCTTAGCAGCCACCCACCCCAGGAAGGCTCTGGGCACAGCTCCTGGGGATGGAAAGCCCCCCAGATCATCTCTCTCTCCCCCCCCCCGTCTCATCTCAGCTTGAACATCTCAGGCTGGAGTGCCTCTCGGGTCACGACCGTAGTGGAGGGTCCTCAAAAAAGGTTCTCTACCAGCCCCTTTCTCTGGGTGGGTTTGGGAAAGAACTGGTCAGCTCAGGGGAAGGGTGCAGGGCACTTTCCATCTCCTACAAACACTTGGGGCAGCCTCCATCTATCCAGGAGCCCAAGAAAAAGACAGCAACAACAACAAAAAGCTTTCAGGCCTATGGACTTGTTGAGCCAGTGCCCCTGAGACCATTTGTTATCCAAAGACTATCCAAGTAGGTCTGCATGCCCTGGGGGACAAAACTGGGCACTGGGGTCAGGTGGTGACTCTAACCAGGTTCTGGAGGGCCCAGGAGATGTGACATGTAGGTGGACAAAGCCAGGACCCAGCCTGGGCATGATCCTGGCCTTCAACCCTAGTTCAGAGTCTTCTCTTTCCAGGCCCCATGTCTGATCCCATCAACATCAAGAATACTGGGTAAGACCTGGGAAAAAGACTGCTCCCCTGGGCTGTGGGACCCCCTCCCTTTGCTCTTCCTGCTTATTCCAACACCATTCTCTGCCCCCCCTCCCAGTTGGGCCGTGGGAAGAATGCTGTGTCCTCTGAACAGGGGCCAAGAGTGACAGGTGGTGGCAGTCTGAGCTGCATGGCCCCTGGTGTAAGAGATCCTCTCCTCCGTCCCCGCCTCCACTGCCTGCACCCCTGCCTCCACCTCTGCCCACCCGGCAGCCCAGTCCCTTACAACTGCCCCAGGACTGCTCCTGAGCAGCCGCTGAGACAGACGGCCACCAGGTTGCACCTCTGCTCCAGGTACCTCTCTCTCCTTAGGCAGCTGGGCTGGGCCTCTTTTTCTCTCCACAGCCAGGCAGGAGGAGGACTTTGACAGCCTGACACACCCTATTCTTTCTGCAGCTAGAGAGACTTGAGTTAGATAAGCAGAAGCTCACACCTCCCTACCTCATGGCAACAGAAAACAGAGCAGCGGAGCTGGGAATCCAGAGCCCGATAGCAGGTGCCAAGCTGGGGCAGGAGGTGAAGGGAGGAGCTTAGAAAGGGGTGTTTGAATCTGGGCTTGGGCTGGTTCTTCAGTGAGAATTCTGTGCTTGAGGCTTCTTTGCATGGTGCTTGGGAATCCAGAAATCAGAAAGCTGTCTGGCTCAGGTTGGACTGGGTCTGGGGCCTGTATGAAGCTCTTCCTGGAGAGACTAGGAAGGTGGGAAGCCTCTACGGGTGGCTGTTGGGGTTGTACCTAAACACTCTGGGATGGTTGGGAGCCACCAAGGCCCACCCAAAGAGCCAGGAGCCTCATATACAGAGCCTCCAAGGCCCCAGTAGTTCATCTTTAGGGCCCATCAAGTGGCCCCAGAGGTTCAGTGGGAAAAGCATTTGCAAGCTGTTGCCTGGGTAGGGACCTGGGTCCAGAGCTGGTCTCTGCCCAGCCTGGCTGGGGAGGGTGGGGGAATATAGCTGGACCCTGATGGATGACTCACCTCCTTTGCAGATAAGACACCTAAAGGTGCCTCAGGCAAAGGACCCTTGACTGCAGATAAAGTCCCTGGACTTCCAGATCCAAAGAAAGACCTTGGTCCCCCAGATCCAAAGAAAGACCCTGGCCCCCCAGACCGAAAGAAAGATCCTGATCCATCCACCCTGAAGAAAGATGCCAAAGCCCCTGCCCCAGAGGGATGGCCAGAGAACCATCCCTTAACTAGCAGCCAGGGCCCCAAGGGAGAGGATGACAAGGGTGGGGGTCCTGCAGAGGGCAGTGCTGGTCAGCCAGCAGCCCTGCCCCAGCAGACTGCAACAGCCGAGGCCAGTGACAAGAAGCCCAGTGCTGAGCAGGCAACGTCAGGCAACAAGGACCCTGGAGAGCCCAAGGTGGGCAAGAAGGCCACAGGGAGCCAAGCAGCAGCCAGGAGGGGCTCACCCGCCTTTCTGCATAGCCCCAGTTGCCCTGCCATTATCTGGAGGTAAATGCCCCCTGCTTGGGAGTTTGGCGGGTGGCGCTATCCCCAGGGGTTATGCTTATTGCCCCTGTCTTAGGCATCATCACATTTAGTGCTGAGGAGGGTCATTCTGATGTTCAGCTCCCTCTGTCCTGGGCATTTGCTCTCCTGCAGAAACCAGGAGTTTGCGTTCATTGTGGCCTGGAATGTCAGCAGGAGAGGTTCTCAAAGACTGCCTAAGCTGAGCTTCTTTTCTCCAGGCATCTGGGGTCCAGAGTTCCCTTACTCCGTGGACTTGGGTCTAGCCAAGGGCAGGACTGAGACATCAGGCAGAAAGGATAACCCTTCTTCTTAATATAATTATTGGTATAATATGAAAAGATGACTAATAACCAGATTGGTGGATCATTACTAATAGTTTCCTAACCATAATACAGCACAAGCCTTATGAAGCAATCAGTTATGTTTACCTGGATGCTAATGAAATCATTAATGATATATTGTAAGTCACAATAATAACACTTCCTCTATCAACTTGATAATTACATATTAATATCAGTTATATCACCACAGCTTTTGTGAATCAAGAGCTACATAACTCCCTAGTTGTATCCACATCATGATTAATATATTAATAATTCTATTTATAGTTATTAATGACCTATTAGTGTGTTGATACTCAAGATAATGACCACAGCCATTAACATCCCTTGGTTTTGCAAGAGTGAATTTGGATATATTACCTTGTGTGTTTGGGGCTGGGTTATATTTGCTCTGGATTGCAGATGAGGCTCTGGAGATTGAGATTTGCTCAGGCCTTGAGGCTGTGGCTGCTGAGGGCTTCACCTTTGTGTTCTCACTTTCTAGCTCTGAGAAGCTGTTGGCCAAGAAGCCCCTAAGTGAAGCATCAGAGCTCACCTTTGAAGGGGTGCCAGAGACCCCGAGGCCCACGGATCTGAGCCCAGCCAAGGTAGAAGGAGGAAAGAACACCCCAGCAGGGAGCCAGAAGGAAGCAGGAGAGAAAGCCCCAGTCCAGGCTGGCCAGGCTAAGGTGCAAGGGGACACCTCGAGGGGGATCGAGTTCCAGGCTGTTCCCTCAAAGAGACCGGAGGTGGGGCAGGCCCTCTGTCTCACAGCCAGGGAGGAGGACTGCTTCCAGATTTTGGGTAGGCCAGGGGCAGGTGGGGTCTGGGGATGCCCTGGGACCAGGTGGAAGGAGGGGGGTTTTCCATTCCCAGTCTCCCTGTTCAGAGGCTGAACTGCCCTGAGCCATGGCCCACCTAGGCCCATTCAACTAAGTGTCATCCAATTCCAAAAAACGCTCCCTTTTAAATTGCTGTTTAGTAATTTGGTATTTATTTATTTATTTAAACTGAGGTCTTGGTATATTGTCCAGGCTGGGCTCAGGTGATCCTCCTGCCTTAGCCTCCAGAGGAGCTAGGACTACAGCAACCTGCAACCATAAATGGCTGTTTTTTAACCTTATTTTAAAAAGATTTATATTTTTTGTTTAGCACTCCCATTTGGTAGAGAGGGAAAAGGAGCCTCAGAAGTGAAGTGCACCAAAATAGACAATGAAAACAGGATTCAATTGTCAGGACAGCTAGGCTCCAGAGTACGGTTTTGTTTGTCTTCTACTTTGGCTAAAATGGGGTAAAAGAAAAATTGGTCAGTTTATTGGAGTAACATGAACTGACTGGATGGAGAGATTTGGAGTCCACTTGTAGAAGGGCTCTAGGCCAGAGTTTAGTGCTTAAACTACATGGAGGTGGAAGGGCATGGGAGCCATAGAGGGTTGATGAGCTGAGAAGCACAGGTGTCCAGTGTGGGAGCAGTGACCAAGGAAGCTGGCTGAGCATGTGAGACCAGGCAGGACTGTGGACTGGCCTTCATTGATAATCAGACAAGGAGCCGGTGGCTTATGCCTCAGACAGCAGAGAGCCTTGAGCATGAGTGAGCTTGGCCACCAGGTGAATAGAGAAAGGGCATGGGCAGGGGTGGGGTGAGATGGGGTCAGGAGAGCCCAGAGTGTCCCTACACCGCCCCTCCAGGCTGAGGAGCCCTGGGAGACCCGCCAACCTGCCTGGTGAGCGGCACAAGGCCACCCAGACAGGGTGGGAGGACCTGGCGGCTGGGCGGCAGCCAGAAGCCCGGCCTCCACCCCCAGCAGCGGCATAGTCCGCCACCCCTCCCCAAGAGCACTTTCTGGGGTGACGGGATCTGAGCCATCTCTAAGGTCCATCTGATTAATCACCCGCCCGGTTTCCCTGCCACCTTTTGCTATTTATAAAGAGGTTTCCATTCCGGATGACTCAGCCTGCGGGCCTTCAGGATCCGCTGTTCCCCATACTTGCCGCTAGGTGGCGGCATCTCCCCACCAAACGCGTCTGCCCTGGTCGCGCAGCACCAGGCCGCACCGTAGTTCTGGCCGGCTCCGGGTGGCGTTAGAGCGGATGGTAGAGACAGATCCCATCGCTAGAGCAGATGGTAGGAGGCAAGTCCCATCGCCTACAGCATCATTCTCCTCCAGACAGCAACACAGCCACCCAGCTGTCTGTCATCCCACTTCATTTCTACTGTTTTTTTTTCTTGCAGTTTTTGGTTATTAAATCATAGCTGTGTACATTAATGCAATCATGGGGTACAATGTGCTGGTTTTATATACCATTTGAAAACTACTGTTTGTTTTTAATGGAAATGCAGATATGGTAGGATGGAGTCCTCATGCCTTATGATGGGGGAGAGGCCAAGAACCCAATCACCCATCCTGGTTGTTCTGCTGAGAGAATCTGGGGTCCCTCTAACAGGAGCAAGAGGCCTCCCAAGGTCATTTTGTGTGTCGGTGGCAGAACGGAAATTGGAAACTGGACCCCAAAGTCCCTATCCTGGAGCCAACCATCCCCCAGATGTCACTTTGTGCATTTAACTTCCCTGGATTGGGGCATGGCTAGGCAGAAGGGGATGGAGCCAAGGTGAGTCCCCAGCATCCCCTGGACTGACCTTGAGGGCTCTGCTCTGCCCCCTCTAGATGACTGCCCACCACCCCCAGCCCCCTTTCCCCATCGCATCGTGGAGCTGAGAACTGGAAACGTCAACAGTGAATTCAGCATGAACTCCAAGGAGGCGCTGGGAGGGTGAGAGCTGGGAACCCAGCCTGGGACCCCTCAGCCTGACGTTTTCCCTATGCAAGGGCTACTTATACCCAACTGACACATGGCCCACGTGGACACCATCACCTCTGTGTGGTTACACATGTCATGCACAGCTATCACTTGCTGATGTGCACTCAGTGTCACTGTCACGCAGGCACATCCCTCAGTGCTTCTATAGGAAATGCACAGTATTTTCCTGTTTGTCTCCAGTCCAGGCACCACAGCCACCCCCTCCCAGTGTGGTGATTCCTACTTTGCAAAAAGCCCAGACTTGGTATGGTATCCCAACAGATCCTTCCTCCCTCTGCCTGAGGGTCCCTAGGGCCTAGGGCTCTTGCCTGGTCTAGACCTCTATGTGTCACATCCTAGGGCCATTTTGCCCCCCCCCCCCCCGTGTACATGGTTTGTGTGGTTCAAAGAACTTGTCTCCAGCTGTTGTTCTTCCATAGAGCTCACGGCTTGAAGGGGTGGTCAGGGCGAGCTGGGGTGAGTGCTCCCATCTCTCAGGGGGAGGATCCAGAGTCATCCTCAGGTCTGGGACTGAGATGGGAACAGAGTACAGTCCCCTCACTCCAAACCTCCTTTATTTCCAGAGGCAAGTTTGGAGCAGTCTGTACCTGCACAGAAAGAGCCACAGGCCTCAAGCTGGCAGCCAAGGTCATCAAGAAACAGACCCCCAAAGATAAGGTAGTGTAGGGGGTGTTGGCTACTCTGGAGGGGGAGGGGATCCTTGGAATGGGCACCTTTCACCTCCCTCTATGCACATTACTGAGCCAGGGGTCTGGTGTGGGAGGCTTTTTGCATTGAGGATCCCACACAGACAGACAAGAGAGTCAGCCAGCCCTGCTGCAGGGGTCCGATGCCCCTAACCATAAACCAGATCCCCCAGTTAGTGAATTTATCTGGGGACTTCCCCTTCTAGGCACGGGATATTCATGCCCTCTGGTTCAATTCAACAAACACTGATGAGTGTGGGCTCTGGGCAGGCCCTGTGCTGGGCTCTGGGGGTCCTGGAGTGAAGTGGACGTGGTCCCCGCCCTCAGGGAGCTGACACCAAGGTAAACAAGCCCTGTCTAGAGCATTGCCTCTAGCACCCAGCTGGGCCATGTTCAGAGGAGGCAGTGAGCAGGATTTGTGCAAGGAAAGAATGGATGCTTGCAGGCTGAGGCCACACGGACTGAGAGAGTCTGGAGTGTGAGGAGGTAAAGACAACCTGGCAACCTAGTATTATCGGAGCTGTAACTCAGGACCAGGGGACAAGGGGAGGCTTCTGACTCAGCCCAAGAGCCCAGGGAAGTTTCTTGGATCAGCTTCTCCCTGAGTAAAAGCTTTGAAAAATGAAATGTTTCAAGGGAGAAAGCAGGGAACAGAGTTTCAGGCAGAGGGCACTATGAGAGGAAAGCTGTGAGAGCCAGAAACAGCAGGGGGTGCTGAGGAGTGAGGTTATGGGCACCCTAGGCAAAGGCTGTCATGTGTGCAAAAGCCCTGAGCTCCTCCCAGCTCTAAGCACTTTGGCGGGGAATGTCCTTTCTACGTGACTATATCTTTCTCTGTCTCTTCGACTCCACAGGGCCTGGACTCGTATTCTTAGCCACTGGGTCCCAGACCTCTATCCCACAACCTGGTGCAACATAGATGCTTAATTCCTATGTGCTGTGTCAATTAACCAGAACCAGCTATTGATTGATTACTTTTTTTAATTTTTTTTTTATTAATTAATTATTGAGTACTTTTTCTTTGCTACTTGCTGGGCCAGGTGCTTGGGAAAAGTCAAGGAACTGAACATGCCCCTGCCCTCACAGGGCTGACATTTTAGAGTGGAGGGACAGACAAGTAAAATGTAAAGCAAAACAAAAAGCATGGTGTGAAGTCCTGAGAAGCACTAGGAAGAAAAAGAAAGTCAAGTAAGGTATAGATACCACGAAGATTACGGGTAGATGGGAGACCCCTTAGATGGGGGGGTGAGATTAGACTTTTTTGAAAGGGTGTTATGTGAGGTGGGGCCTGAATGAAGGAGTAGAATAAAGGAAAAAAGGGCCAATTTGGCAGTGATTCCATGCTTAGTGTTTAACAACTGGCTCTGGGCAGAGCAGGTAGGGGAGAGGCTGGATTTACAGTTTCTGTCAATTTCCATGATGTAAATATTCCTACCACAGCTGATATATCAACCTACCAATGTGACAACTGGCCTGCAAACTTTCTGAAAATGACAAATAATAGTGGTTAAGGCTAGGAAGGCAGCAGAGGAAGTGAGAAATGAGTGGATTTATGGTGTAGCCTGAAGGTGGACTAAGCTGAAAGGTTTACTGACAGGTTGGATGTGGGGGTGTGAGGAATTGAGAGCAAGAGAGGAAGCTTTTGACTTTTCATCCTGCACCCTTGGGTGAAGCATGGTGTACCCATACTTTTGCTGCCAGGCAGGCTGAGGATGCCTCATTTGTTGGGGAAAGGGAGTATGATATCTAAAGATTAATTCCGGACACAATAGATTGGATGTCTAACAGACAAGGGAAATGGTTTGTATTGGAGTCTGGGGCTCACAGGAGTATTCAGAGGCTAAGATATGTATGTGGGCATCAACTTCATTTGGAGGAAATGTAGAATCATGGGACTTGGTGAGAATGTCTGGGGAGAGAGCAGGGGGAAGGGAGAGATGGGGAAGGATGGAGCCCTCAGGAAGGCCAATATCCAGGAGGCAGAGGAGGAGAGCCAGTGGGAGTGACTGGGAGTGATGAGGACAGCAGGCATGGGCTGGGGGAGAGAAGGGAGGCAAGGAGGCCAATGAGGAGGCTGGGCAGTGGTCCAGGAAAGGCTAGGCCAGGTCAAGGGTGCGGATGCAAAGGGTGGAGGCAGGGAGCGATGGTGCTTGGCTGGTACCCTTGCTTTTTCTGGCCCCCAGGAAATGGTGAAGCTCGAGATCGAGGTCATGAACCAGCTGAATCACCGCAATCTGATCCAGCTCTATGCAGCCATCGAGACCGCGCATGAGATCGTCCTGTTCATGGAGTAGTGAGTGGTGGCAGTGGGGGTGGGGGCCAGTGGGGGTGCCAGCAGGCCCAGAGCAAGCCTGTGGAGGGGTCTGTGCACACAGCATCGAGGGCGGCGAGCTCTTCGAGAGGATTGTGGATGAGGACTACCACCTGACCGAGGTGGACACCATGGTGTTTGTCAGGCAGATCTGCGATGGGATCCTCTTCATGCACAAGATGAGGGTTCTGCACCTGGACCTCAAGGTACCGGGGCTGGGGTTCCCAGGGAGGGGATGGGAGCAGCGTCCAACCTCCTGAGATCAGTGTTGTGCCAGCCAGCCCCCATTCTCCCATTCCTCCTTCTCTACCACCATCTATCCTTCCTTCCATAGATTGAAAAAAAGGTTTATTGAGTACTTAGCAAGTGCCAGGGGGGAAGGATAAAACAGAAAGGAAAGCAACGATATAGTCCCAGCTTTCATGGAAATTCCTTTCTAGTCCTAAGTATTGTGGGAAGGGCCTTTTGCAGTCCTATGAGTGCTCAGCCCCAAGCTCCGTGTCTCACACAGACAAGGGGCAAGTATTGCAAAAGCACCTATCTCATTGTTGTCCTAAAATAGGTACTATGAATGTTTGTTCATTTATTCAAAATCAGCAAATATTTGCTGAGGGACTACTATATGCCAGGCAGCATTCTAAATTTTTTTTTTTTTTTGAGACTGTCTCATTCTTTCTTTCTGGTTATAATGTTGTGGCATCATCATAGCTCACAGCAACCTCAAATTCTTGGGCTTAAGCGATCCTCTTCCCTCAGCCTCCCAAGAACCTGGGACTACAGGCACCCACCATGACACCTGGCTGGTTTTTCTATTTTTAGTAGAAACAAAGGTCTCGCTCTTGCTCAGGCTGATCTCAAACTCCTGGCTCAAGCAATTCACCTACCTCGGCCTCTCAGAGTGCTAGGATTACAACCGTGAGCCACCATGCCAGCCTCAGGCAGTGTTCTAGGTGATGGAGATCCAGTGATGAACCAAGTACAGAGGGTACCAAAAAAGTATACACATTTTAAGAAAGGAAAAAACTGTATTAAAATTGTAATACTCAATGTATACCAATAACAAAAGATGAATACAGGTCACATTGAGCACCTCTTATAATGGCAGAAATCAAATACGACTTGAGTATTACCTTAACACTTCTTTCATTAAAATGTGTATACTTTGGGGCGGTGCCTGTGGCTCAAAGGAGTAGGGTGCCCGCCCCATATGCCGGAGGTGGCGGGTTCAAACCCAGGCCCGGCCAAAAACTGCAAAAAATAAAAAATAAAAAAATAAAATATGTATACATTTTTGGCACCCTCTTTAGATAATCCCTGCATTTGTGGAGCTTACAAATAAGTACAGTGTTAGTACAGCAATATACACGAGGGGGGTGCTAACAAAACCATTTAATGAAGGATAATTTATATCCTCCTTTGGACGTCGACCAGTACGGTACACCTGGGAGGTTGGGAAGAGCAAATAGATGTTATGTATGTCGCCTCAGCTCCCATCAGTTGGCCAGGGAAGCAGGACAGCCAGATGTTGGCTGTCCTGAGGTCAGGTGTTCCTGCTTATGGGCTAAGTGGCAAGGTAGTGGAGGAGAGGAAATCTCAACCCTGAGGTGAGTGGGCACCCATCAGCCAGGTGGATAGTACTTTCATTCACTTATTTGCTAGACACCTACTGAGTACCTGCTGTGGAAGGGCCTGTGCTAGACATGGGGGCTACGCAGGACGTAGGATATGGGCCCTGTCTCGTGGATCCTCCAGGTTAGTGGGGGAAACAGATATTCATTAAATAATGACTAAGTAGGTCATTTTAAGCCACTGAAAGTGATATGAGAAAGCACTTTGAGAGCCAGGTGCGGTATAATCCTAGCACCCTGGGAGGCTGAGGCAGGTGGATCCCTTGAACTCAGGAGTTCGAGACCAGCCTGAGCAAGAGCAAGACCCCATCTCAACCAAAAATAGAAAAGCTAGCGGGGTGTCATGGCGGGTGCCTGTAGTCCCAGGTACTTGGGTGATTGAGGCAAGAGGATCACTTGAGCCCAAGGATTAGAGGTTGCTGTGAGCTGTACTGATGTTGTGGTACTCTACCTAGGGTAATGGAATGAGACTCTGTCTCAAAAAAGCAAAAGAACTTGAGAGTAATGAGGAAGTGTAAATGGTGAAAATGACAAGTAGGCCCAACCAGAGCACTGGGGTCTGAAGCAAAGTGGGGAAAGGGGTGTCATGCCTCCGCATGTGGGGCGTCAGTGGCTGTTCTGAGTGAGCATGTGAACTTCCCAACAGCCCACTGACAGAAGGGTAGCTGAGGAGGTAGGTTTCAGTGGTGTTAAAATAGAAGCAGAGGCCTTAGAGACTATGAGCGAGGGGAGAGCTGATGGGGCTTGAGACAGAGTGGCAGTAGGGGAGAGAAGGGCAAGTAGCCAGATGGCGGCTACATTTGGGAACGAGGACCAATCTGATCTGTTGCTGGTTTGCATGTGTGGAGCTTAGGGAAAGGAAAGGGTCAAGGGTGAATTCCTGAGTTACCAGACAGATGGTGGCTGCTTCACTGTGCTGGGGGCAGGTGGTACCCGCACAGTGACACTAGAGGCCTGTCTTTCCCTCATGAAAGCTAATTTCGCTGGGGTAGGCCAGGGTCCCCAATTAAAATGCGATGCTCAAGGAAGAGGCTCATTAAGCTTCCATATCCTAAAATGTGCTTTTGCAGGTAGCAATCAGAAAATCAAGGCTCTGGGGCTTCTGGGGCCCTCTCATGTACAGGCTGAGAATCTCTGAAAAAGATCTGAGTCTGCCTTATTTCCCCAAATGTTTGTGCGCTGGGAACTTTCTTTTCTTCCCTTGTTTTGGTGGAACAACAGGCTGAGCTACTAACGTCA
The DNA here is from genome assembly GCA_963574575.1 of Galagoides demidoff. Classification (NCBI taxonomy): domain Eukaryota; kingdom Metazoa; phylum Chordata; class Mammalia; order Primates; family Galagidae; genus Galagoides; species Galagoides demidoff. The sequence continues at coordinate 39,597 of CAUYQV010154072.1, read as the reverse complement.
TTAGTGTCCTGCTCTGTGTGAATTTATCAGTTCTAAAAGGGCCTTCAGAAAATGTTTCGCGAGGGACCTTGAATCAAACGCTTACAGAACCCAGACAAATAGCAAAAATGTGTTGGTTGATTGAGCCAGGTCAGGGGGGTGGAGTCCACGGGGGAGCTGGAGGACTTTTGTCATATCTTGGGGATCAGTGGCAACTCACTGCCAGGAGTGTGGCCTAGGTGGCCCAGCCTTTCAGCTTTTCAGGAGGTGCTAGAATCAGAGTTTTGGGAAAAAACTCCTGCTTTTGAACCACTGTTCAAAAACTTTAACATGTTTATACCCTGCAACCTCAGATTAGTCCTGGGTCCTAGTGTTGCAGGAAGAGGAAGTGGAGGCCCAGACTTCACCTGGCATTAACTTCACTCACACTCACATGTTTTCTTGTGCTGGGGTTTCCTCTGGGCCCTGGTTGACTACCTCCTGGGTACCTTTGTTAGACACTGAGGGTGGGGACCAAGGAGGCCAGAAGAGGGTCCTTGCCCTAGAAGAATAAGCCCAGTAGCTCCGTGTCTGCTCCAGCTCCCACCTTGTGGAGAGCACTGAGGGTTTTTTTTAGCTAGTGGGTACAGAGGGACATGAGGAGGCCAGTGCTGGAGCCAGTCCTGGGTTCAAATTCTGGCTCTGTTGCTGGGCAGCTGTGGCCAAGTCACTGTTGTGTCTGAGCCTCAGTTTTCTCAACTGCAAAATGAGAGCCGATGGTCACAGTATCTCAGTGTAACAGTGCCTGTTGGAGGACTGCTGAGCTAAAGCGTGGAGTGTGATTGGGCCTGACCTTGTAGTTTTGTAGCTCACTGTCGTCATTACTAACTGAGGGTCAAGGCCAACTGGGGAAACGTGAGTAAAACTGGTGCAGAGCCCTGTGTTAGTATTTTTTCTCTCTGTCTTTCTCTATCTGGGGGTGGCACTGCACTGGCCTCCCAAGCCAGGGCACACCTCTTCTCCTCTGCAGGCTTCAGTTTCCTCATGTGTAGAATTGCTAGAATGTTTCTTTATGGCCTTAAATGGAAGGAAATCACACCTGAACCCACCCAAAGGGTCTCATTCAAGTCCCTCCCAGGGCCTCAGGATCTTTCTCCATATCCAGGGGAGGCAGGTCGGGGGGTGCTCTGATGGCTGCTCACCCTGGCAGTGAGTGTGGGCCTTTGCCTCAGGAAGCCTGGATGTGGGTGGACCTGATGGGAGAGAGAGGGAGAGCTGGGTTGTAAGCCAATCCAGGCCACCCCCTTTCTCCTTAGCCAGAGAACATCCTATGTGTCAACACTACGGGTCATTTGGTGAAGATCATTGACTTCGGCCTGGCACGGAGGTACCACCTGCATGGGCAGGGAGGGTGGGGCTCACCTCTGAGGCTGGCAGGGGCAGGGGTGGGGCAGAGGGTATCCAGGAGCAGACCTGAAGTTGTGCTCTGAGCTCTTGGTTTCATCCCCAGGTATAACCCCAATGAGAAGCTGAAGGTGAACTTTGGGACCCCAGAGTTCCTGTCACCTGAAGTAGTGAATTATGACCAGATCTCTGACAAGACGGACATGTGGAGCCTGGGTGTTATCACCTACATGCTGTGAGCCAAGGGACGGTGGCATGCAGGGGTGGGTGGGGCACACAGGTGGGTAGCCTAGGCCAGTCTTGGCCTTGGGATCTTGGTGAGGTGGACCCACCTCTGTGATCTCTCAGTCATGGGATCACTGGGGGCGGGAATGCTAGGGAGAAGAGGATAGGAGAAGGTTATATCCATTTCATAGGTGGAAAAGCCAAGGCCCCTAAAGGCATAGCATCCCAGCCCAGGCAGAGGGGTAGTAGACCTTTTTGTGTGCTTGCCACATGCCTCACACCTAACATTCCTCATCTTCACTGTGACCCTGAGAAGCTAGGATGATTATGCCCATTTTACAGATGAGAAGAGTGAGGCTCAGAGAGGGGAAGTGACTTGCCCACAGTCACCCAGCCAGATTCAAACCCAGGTCTGTCCCACTCAAAAGGCTGGGGGTCTTTTCAGCACAAAATGCTTCTTCCTAGGATCTGTTCCTGTCTCCTCCCCCATAAAGGTGTTTTGGCCTCTCCAGTCTCAACCCCTTACCCCTGCTATCCTTGCCTCTAGGCTGAGTGGCCTTTCCCCCTTCCTGGGAGATGATGACACAGAAACCCTAAACAACGTTCTGTCTGGCAACTGGTACTTTGATGAGGAGACTTTCGAGGCTGTATCAGATGAGGCCAAGGACTTTGTCTCCAACCTCATCGTCAAGGACCAGAGGTGAGGCTCGTGCCAGGAGGAGGGCCCTTGCTGTGCAAGCTTAGTACAAGTCTGGGCCTGCAGGGCAGGAACTGAGTGCAGGCTGCTGGGCCCTGGTGCCCATGGGCATGCACCCACCTTACCCCACTGCTCTGCCCAGGGCCCGGATGAGCGCTGCTGAGTGTCTCGACCACCCCTGGCTCAACAACCTAGCTGAGAAAGCCAAACGCTGTAACAGACGCCTCAAGTCCCAGATCTTGCTTAAGAAATACCTCATGAAGAGGCGCTGGAAGGTACTATTAGATCCAGGGAGGGGACAAGGGAGGGACTGCAGGGCAGGAAGAGGTACTGGTGCCAGGCCCCAGGCCCCACCAACCCTGTCTTGGCAGGTTCTGTTGACCAGACCCAGCCCTGTCTGGAAAACAGGGTTGGCTTTTCCGTCTTTGCCCTGGGCTGGCCCCTGTCCTGGAGTGGAGACCTCCACCCACCCCTCCACCCTGGGGATGGGTGGCCATCTGGGGCTTGGGCGCAGGGGAAAGTCTCTGACCCCATCATAGGGTCCTTTCCTTCATTTTCCAAATATTTATTGAGTGACTACTACTTCTAGGCACCAGGATACAGCAATGGACAAAAGAGCCAAGGATCACAGTCTTTATGAACTTACTCTTAGGGGGAGATGGGGTGTTATTAGGCAGGGTTAGGACAGAGCTCCAGAAAAACATAAAGGCTGTCAGCCTGGGGAGAGGTTGCACTTGCATGTGGGGGTCAGGGAGGACGAAGCGTGTGAACAAGAGGTCAGGGCTGAGCCATGCCAGTATCAGGGGAGAGAATTCCAGGCAGAGTGGGGGCCAGTGCAAAGACCCGGAGGCAGAAGCACCCTGGCAAGCTTGAGGAACAGGTAGGAGGCTATAGTAGGTGGAGTGGAGTTAGCAAGCGGCTAGGAGTGAAGTCAGACCAGAACAGGGGGACGAGATGTGGAGGGACTCTTGGGCCATGGTGAGGGTTTATCTTTTACTTGGAGCAAAATTGGAGCCATTGGAGTGTTTTGAGGAGAGGGCAGTCAGTTCTGGTATGTTGAGTGAAGGCAGGAATCATGACGCCTCCTGTGGCCATTTTGGGCACTGCACCCTCCCTGGCCCCTGGGCCTCTTGGAATGGGAGGGACCTTAGGAGGATGCTTGTCCATCCCTACAGCTTCTGCCCTGCCCTGGTGTTGACTGGGACTTCTCCCTTTTCCTCCAGAAAAACTTCATTGCTGTCAGCGCTGCCAACCGCTTCAAGAAGATCAGCAGCTCGGGAGCACTGATGGCTCTGGGGGTCTGAGCCCCAAGAGCAGTTAAGGCCTGGATGCAGCCGCATAGTGGATGGGGCTGAGGCCACACAGCCCAGAAGGCCAAAGAAGGCAGCCAGAACCCCAGGCTGGGCTGGCCAGGACAAGGCTGCGCCAGGCTGGGAGGCTCGGGGCTCCCCATGCCCCTGTGCAGTGACCGCTTCCCCGACATGAGCTGCCCGGAGTGTGGCCTAGACCCATCCTGCTAGTGCCTCCCCAAACAGGGCTGCTGCCTGTCAGCCACAACCTAGACTCCACCGCCCATTGAGGCCACTCCCTGTTCCCTCCCCAGCTCTCCTCTTTGAATGGCTGCTTCGATGACCCTGCTTTGCCCCTACTGGGGCATCCCAGCCTGGGCTTGCTCCTAGCTGGGGTGGGATGGTTAGGGGTCTTCATATACAGGACTCCTTTGGTTGTGGGTGGGAGGTTGCAGGGAGGCAGCAATGCTGATTCCTGAGGCCCAGCTGCCAGGGAGACAGAGCAGGCTTTGTGAAAGAGGACCTCTGTGCCCTGCCGCCTCCCTATCCCAGCAGATAAGGCCTAGCCCACACCATCTGGCCAGGGCTGGGCCCCACCCATCTTCTTGCGACCACCAACACACAGGAACTCTGTGTGAGAGAGAGGACGCCCAGCCCAGGCCTGGCGGAGGGGTAGGGGAAAAGCCTGGGGCCACAGGAGACCACCGAGCTTGCTTCAGAGCTAGGCCGGCCCAACCCGGCCACTTGTGGCCCTATCTCTGGGGCACTCATGGCCTAGAGGATGGGGTCAGCAGGCCCAGAAGGAGTGGGAACGCAATTGGGCAGCCCCCAGCCTGCTCTCAGCTTGTGGCTTGTAAATAAATGTACAGGTTGGATGTGACCTCCTGCCTTCCATGTGTGTACTCGTGTGAGATCCCAGATGACTATAGTTCGTTGAACTCCTACTATGGCCAGGTACTTGAGTAAAGCCTATCAGCTTGAATGAGGTGGTTCCACATGAGGTCATGGCCAGTGGCTTCCCCACGTTGTGCCTCAGTAACCCCACCTGTGAGAGGAAGGCACCACAATGGCCAGCGTGGGTGATGAATGCATGCCTGGCTTTATTTAAAGTGCTTGTGCATATGTGAACTCATTTACCCCTCACAGCAGGTTGTGAGGTAAATGTTACTATTTACAGAGGGGGAAACTGAGCCAGAGATAGTGGCAGTGACAGGACCTGCTTCATGGGGTGGGGTGATGGTTGCACCAGTCTCTCCCAGAGGTGGAGAACTCAGGGCTCGGCTCGGCATGGGAGAGTGCCCAGGGAGCATCAGGGTTCTCATTCTTGCTTAACACATGAGAAAACTGAGGCTCAGAAGGGGGAAGAACTTGAATGCTGCTCAGCAAGTTAGGGGCTGGAGCTGGAAATGAACTCTCCTCTTTCCCAGAGCAAGGCTGTGCCCTGAGGTCACAATGCTCCCACCAGAACAAGTGGTAAGCAGGAAGCAGGAAGCAGGGGCTCCAGGTAGAGGTCAGGTTGGGCAGGCCCAAGATACCTCTACTCGGTCTGCAATGAGGGCCTCCCAGGCGTCCTCAGGGGAGAGGGGTCTTCTCCGCTCTTTGCCACTGGCCATAGCCCACCTCACCCCAGGCCAGCAATGCAGGGCAGGGAGCTCCACTGCTAGAGAGGATGGCCTAGAGGGCAAGAGAGTTGAACTCTGATAGGGTGAGTCTTTCTGGCTATGAGGTGGGGCTGGCCTGCTGGGAGCATAGAGGTTCTGGCAGGAATAGCAGAGACTGCCGTGACATGCATTGAGCCCCTGCTGGGTGCTGAGCCTGACCCAGGACCATGTTCACCATCACATCAGCTGCTCACAGCGACCCTGAGTGTTGTGTCCATTTCTCAGAGGGGGAAGAGAAGCCTCAGGAAGGTTCAGCCACTTGTTCAGGGCCACACAGCTAATCAGGGCAGAGCCAGGATTTGGACCCAGATAGCTTCTACCCAGAACCCCTGCTCTAAACCCCTCTACCTCCAGCCTCCTGACCTCCTGAGAAACCTTGGACTTGCTCTCAGACAGAAACCTTGACAGTTTATCCTATTCCTCTCCTTCCTCCAAGGCCATTGGCCTGGAGGGGGAGGCCAGAGGGTGGGTACGGGGGGCCTGTTGCAGCAGGTACCACATGGGGTGGGCTGTGGGTAACTCTGGGGCCCAGGCCTTATTCTTGCAATCAAGGGCTCAAATGCCTGGAGAGTCCAGCTTGTGCTCTTACTGGGAGGTGTGCCATGGATCCCTGCCTGCCTGCCCACCCGCCCGCCACCTGCCAGCTGGGCCAGGCCTGTGGTTTCCTCTGAGTGGTTCTTGGCCTTGCTGGCCCCCACCCAGGCTGAGCCTCGGCCACACAGCATGATGATGAGGGATGAGTCACTACTGTGGGGGGAGGGGAGGAGAGGAGGTCCAGGCTGAGCAGACATCAGGGCCTGGATCCAGCTGGGGAAACCAAGGCCAAGACAGGGAAGGCCTGTAGAGACAGTAACACCTGGGACTAGAACCAGGGACTAGAACCCTGCCTCCCAGGACAAGCCTCAGTTTCTTTCTTCATAAGGAAAAGGAAAGTTTCCTTTTCTTGGTCTTCTTCAACCTCAGCTCTTGTCTGCCACTCCTAGGGCCATGTGACAGTAGACAGATGAGATGGGGTGCTCATGTGCCATATTTTACAAGTGAAGAAACAGAGGGAAACTGACTTGCTTAAGGCCACACAGAAAATTCACATGTCCCAGGGAAGAAGCCCACCCAGAACTGTGGAGCAGGGCTGATCACTGCCCTCAGGCCCATCCCTCCCCAGAAGCACCTTTGAGAAAGCTCTTTTTGATTCATCTGTGTCTCTCCCAGTCCCTGGAGGCAGAGAATACAGCCTTGACAGTATTGATGGGGAACTGGGGACTCAAAAGATTCTTGTTCCCTCTGAGGGCCACAGAACGCACTCAGGGAAAAGCTGGGTCCAGCTCTCTGCAGACCTGGGTCCCAGCCCCATTGCTTTGAGAAGAGCTCCCATCTTTTAGCAGTTGCAGGAACAAAGACTTTCCCCCCTATGACTATGCTGTTGGAGAAAGAGTGTCTATTGTTGGTTTGGGACTGCTAAGCTGGAGCCAGTACTGAGCAAGATCAGGACCAAGGCTCTGGGTCTGGGGTCCTACAGTTCCCAGCTGTGAGTTTCAATGCCCCTAGCATAGCTTGTTCTGGCCCCACAGTACCAGGCGGCATGGGCCCCTCCTGCTCAGTGTCCATCACACTGCTTACACTGTGATCTTCCTCTGCAAGGTGCTTTGTGCCTCCACTGTGCCAAGGCCATGAACTTCCTCTGCACAGGGTTCTGAGCCCTGGGTGAACTAAGAAGGGTTAACACCCTCGGTGGGACTGCTCCTCCCAGTTGGTCCCAGCCCAGAGAACTTTTCTCCAAGACCATTTCCTGCCTCTGGGCCTTAGCCAGGCCCACAGTGACCACCCCTATGGGTCTGGAAGCCACTGAGGCCGCATCTGGTTTGGATTACATCAGGGCTGGTGACTCTGCCTTTTCCTGTCTGGGTCCAGTGGCCTCAAATTCCACCAGCCACCTTGGACCCAACAGGGCAGTGGTGGGAAAAGATTTAGGCACTGACAGGGTTACCCTGAGGGAGTGGAGCAGCCAGGGTGGTCCTGAAGGATGTGCCCACCTGGACCAAGCTCCTACCTATGAGATTGCCCGTGCACCTGTTCCTTTCCTTCCTTCACACGAAGGGGTAATATTTATTGAGCACCAGACATGGTATCAGGAGATTTCCAGGTGTTAATTCATTTCACTTACACCCTATGAATAGGTATTTTCATTGCCAGCATTTCACAGATGAGGAAACTGAGGCATAGGACATGTATGGACAAGTCCATGGGCTCCCAGCCAGCATGCAGTGGGGTCAAAGTGCAAGGCAGGTGGTCTGACTCCTTCCAACTGATGACTTCACAATGTTTGCCGAGTCCTGCAGGGGGCCTTGTGCCAAGGGAGAGCTTGGAGATGAATTAATATGATCCTTGTCCTCAGGGAGCTCCCACCCCAGTGAGAGGGTGGAGATCAGGGTGAAGCCGGAAGGAAACTCACAAAACCATGATGATATGAAGGAGACACTAACCCCTCTTTCTCCAGTGGGAGTGACAGACACACTGAGGGCAAATAAGGAGTAGGGCTTTTCCAGGTAGAGAGTGAAGAGGGTGTTCCAGGCAGGAGCAGTGCTGTCCAGAGCCTAGGAGCTGAGGACAAGCTTGTCTTGGAACATACTAGTAAGGTTTTTGCATGAGATGAAGCAGGAAGTAAGTCTGGAGAAGTTAGCAGGAGCCTCGAATGGCAGGCTGACTCTGGACAATAGGCAAAACAGAAAAGTTTTGAGCAAAGGAGAGGCATGGTCTGTGATTTGGATCTCTACAGCCAGGGAGGTCAGTGAATGGTGGGGAGAGACTGGAGGAAGGGAGCCCAGGTGAGGCTGGGCCATGTGTGCTTAAGAGGCCGTAAGAACTGTGGGAACAAGAGGAAAGGGCACACCACTTAGATGGCTCTAGGAAGACAGAGAGATTGGGTTCCAGGTTAGACAGAACGGAGTTCACATGTACTTATTTACTGTCTCTGAGCCTCAGTTTCTCATGTGTAAAATGTGGTAATAATAGTACCTGAAATGTGAAAGTTGCCTAAGACATGTAGGGAGAGCCCGGTACAGGCTGTTGAGCTTATATTGCTTTCACAACTGTGTCTCAGACCTCTACTGTGTTCCAGAGGCTGTTTTGGGTGATGGAGACAAGCAGTGAATAGACAAAACTCCCTGGTCTCACAAAGCTTCATTCCAATGGGAGAGACAGATACTGAATGGCAATAATGAATTTAAAATGTGTTGATTGGGGGAGTGGGTAGGGAATGTGGTGGCCAGGGAGGGCTTCTCTGAGGATGTCTGGACAGAGACCAAAGGATGTGAGGGTGTGAACCCTGTGGGTATCAGCAGAAGGCTGGCCCAGGCAGAGGGATGAGTAAGGGTAAAGGCTGCCTGGAGTGAGAGAAAGGAAAGCCAGATGAAGGGCAGCCAGGTCCCAGGGGCCCTTGCTGAAAAGGACCTAGGCTTTTGCTCTGGGTGAGAGAGCGAGCCTCTGGGGATTCTTTGAGATTCTGTCCATGGTGAATGAATGAGCAGAGGACCTTGGCTCCATCCAACCACTTAGGATCTCCTTGATGGCCTCCTATGTGCTGGTCTTAGGATTAGGGAAGTAGATGAATTAAGGAGGGCCTGAAGTGTGCGTTCTAAGGCAGAGACACAATGAAAACCGAGTGCACATACACACGCGTGATTCCGCGTTGCTGCAGGTGCCGTGTGGGGGGAACAAACAGGATGCAGAGAGGGAGAGTAATCTAGAGGACTCTGATTAGATAAGAGAGCAATGTTTTGACATGGATGCTGGGTGTTGAGCGGCCAGCGAGGAGAGAGCATTCTAGGCAGAGGGAATAGCCAGTGTAAAGGCCCAGAGACGGAAAGAAACTCACCGGCAAGTCAGCTGTCTCAGGGAGCAGCTGCTCTTGTTTGCATCCAAGTAAGTTCAGGTGGCCCTGAGGCCTATGGTCAGGAGGGGGCAGCCCTGGCCACCTTATGGGCACCAGGCCGGGTTCTTATTGATCTCATGATTAAATGGACCTCTGGCCCCTTTTTGGTCATGAAAGCGCTTTCTGTCTCAGCATCTGCCTCTTTGAGTCTCTACACAGTCACCAAGAGGGTGGGAACAGGGGTTTAGGCAGGTCTGGGCCTGTGGGATGTGGGTTTAGCCATGTGCAAAGGGAGGAGAATAGAGGACCGGGCTGAGGGTTTGAGGCCCTCCGGTGGGGTTGTTTTATACTTCAATTTCATTCCTGTTGACAGAATTGTACACATAATGTATGTGTAGGGTACATTCCTACAGGTTGGAATCATTACCATTTTACAGATGATGAAACTGAGACTCAGAGAGGTGAATGCACTTGCTCAAGTTCACCCAGCAGGAAAGTAGAGACGCCAGGAATTAAGACCAAAGCCTTGTCTGTGTAACAGTTCTTCCTCCCCCTGCATCCCCTCAGAGTAGCTAGACATTTCTCATGTGAAAGGGAACGTTCCCAGCACCCAATGCCTCTTTATCTTGCTTAACAAACACTTACATTGCTGTTGGCATGTGCCAGACCCTATTCTAAGCACATTGCAAATAATAACTCATGTAATCCTCAAATAGCCCCATGAAGGTAGATACTGTTAGTGTCCACATTTTATAGAGGAGGAAAACACAGAGAGGGGAAGTCACTTGCCCAAGGTCACACAGTGAAGAAGTGGGAAAGCTGGGGTGTGAACCCAGTCTGTCAGTCTCCAGGAGCTCCCACAGCCTCTGTGTGGGGGGGGGGGGACTAGTCTGTGTGGGGAAGGGAGGTTTTTTGGCTGAGGCCTGGACGCTTGGGTTTTCTACACTGCTGGCAGGTGGACACGCCAGGCTGGCCACACAACCGCTTCCTTCTTCCTCAGCACCATGGCAGCCTCTGGGGGCCCTGCCCTCCAAGGGAGAGGGTCTCCCCACCCCCAGCCAAAGCGCTGTCTGGGTGTGGGAAGGAGTGTCTAACTCCGGGCTGTGGAATGCTGTAGACCAGGGAAGGAAGCGGGTGGGCGGGAGAGCAGTCCAGAGATAAGATGTGGGGGTGGATGGGCCTCTGAGGAAGGCCAGCCCTGTGGGTGGGGGTGGCCTCCTTGGGGGCAGGGAGTCCTCCCCTCCCTTAGGAGAGCACAGACCAAGGGCCCAGCAGGTGAAGAACTTTCTGACGGTTCTTCAGTGCTGCCAAATTTTGGTGGGAAGGGGCTGCCTGTGAGGGCAATGGGCTCCCCTTTCCTGGAACCCCATGAAATGTCCCACACTTGATGTCATAGAGAGGATTTAGAAATTGGGCCGGAGACGCCCTTCCAACTCTGATATTCCAAGAATCTGAACTGCTGTGATTAAAAACTCTGGAATATTCTGAAATACCACTGATTTTACCATTTTAGAATTTGATTTAGCATAACCCTGCAAGGCATCTCAGTATCCCTTTTTGCTCTATCTAACCTGCTAAGGAGGAGAATGGTGACTAGGAGCCCCTCCTGGAGACAGACAAGCCACCAGCAAAGAATGTCTTTGAGGCAGTGTCAGATGTGATGGCCCTGTCCTCCCACAATTACACAGTTAAGGCAGTAGAAGAGGGTACGATGGCTGGGTTGGGAAGACACCTCTGCTCCTGCCTTCCTATGTGACCTTAGGCATTCACTTACCTCCTCTGGCCTTGATCTCTCCATCTGTGCCCAGGTGTTCTCTCTGGGTCAACCCAGATTAGGCTTTTGTCAACCCCCTTCCCCACTCTAGGAGGAAGTGATCAGGCAGGAGCCAGAGGTATCTGTTGACTTCTGTCAACGGGTAAAAGCAGGAGGCCTGGTGGGTGGGGGTCTGGGGCTGGGCAGCTAGCAGAGGAATGGGACCTCCTCCAAACTATCCCCTAGGTCAGACCCTCTTCTAGCTCCCAGACCCAAAGAGTCAGGCTGCCCATGCCCCTATCTGCTGGGTGAAGAGGGAGCCCAGGGTCCGCCTTGGGGATAGGGGTGGAGGGGTTTATCTTCACTTCCTAACAGGGGGCAGATAGAGGTGTGCAGAGGGGGGTTCTCCATGCACCCACCTATGCCCTTTCTCATGATCCACCATGGCAAAGGGTGAGGAGAGGACTAAAATAGTCAGAGGTTAACCCTCCTCATGGGATGAGCAGAGCAGGGGAGGCCTGGGTCTCCCAGCCTGGCCAGCCTCTATTCAGCTAGTTTAGGACACAGGCTAGGAAGGGACTGAGATCATCAGGGCTCCACAGGAATGCACAACAGGGAATGGTGCCCAGCAGAGGCCTTCCTGGCCCAAGTGAGAAGAACCTCCTCCCTTTAAATCTGTCTCTGTCTCTGTATGGCCCAGCTTGTACACACACACACACAGCCCGAGGCACGTTGACCCACACAGTCACATACTGGGCTTCACACAAGAGCCTCCTTCCACTCCTCACCCAAGCCCCTCCCTCCTGAAGGGTCTTCCCCCTCTCTTTTGACCCACAGAACTGGGACAGGACAGACCCTTGCTTCTTCTTCCCTCCATCTGATGGGTTCTGGACTGGGGTTCAGTGGACAGGATGGGGAGGAGCCCACAGCTGGCCAGGCATTTTCCAAACCCCTCTTACCCCACAAGTCCCTCCACCCCCACTATAGCTCTGAGTCTGTGGGAACCAGACAGTTCAGGCTGTCCAGCCAGGCTCACTTCCTCCCAGGCCCCAGGGGACCTGCTGAGGGAAGAGGGAGCCTCAGGGACTGAAGCCAGCCTGGCTGCCTGCCCAGAGAAGGTCCTCTGGAGGAACTGGGCTGTCTGCCCAAGAGGGGTCTCCAACCCCCTGGGTGTCATCTCTTGGGACATAAGATGGTCCAGGCCCTATCCCAAAGACCAGAATGCAGGTGCCCTGAGCACCCTGGCTCTCTCCTCTCTCCCTATACCTATGATTGAGATGGAAGGCCTGAGGCTTGGGGGAAGAAGCCATTTGCCTCTACTCCTCCAGCATTGTGAGGACAGTGGGGTTTCAGGTTCTATGTCTATTCCTCCGATGGGGACCATGAATGCTCCCATTCCTCCTGCTTCCATGCAAGGGGGGAGCTAGAGAAGGTCAAAGGTCAGGGCTCAGTCACTTCTGATCTGTGCCCAGGACAGCTATGGACCTTGTCCCTGTACCAAGAGAAATGCTTTCTGCAAGAGTCACCAGGAGACCTTGGGGAGCTGGAACTCAAGAGAGGTCCCCCATTAGTGTGGGAAATGCAAAGAAGAGGACAAGTACCGCCCCTCAGACCTTGGGTTGGTTCCCAGCCTGCACAGTGGAAAGGGGTGCTCCAACTGTGTTCACCCCCTTCGTCCTCATACAGACTGCAGGTCAGGGGCTGGAGGGCACAGCCACACATACCTGGTCTGATGTCCTCTTTGCATTCACTTGCCAGCTAGAGCTGGGGCTAGTGTGCCCCAAACTCTCTGAGCCTCAGTTTCCACCGCTGGAAACAGCTAACTTTCCACATCACACATTGCACACCATACATCAAAATAATCGTGACCATTTACAGATTAAATGCTGCAAATGGTTACGGTTATTTTGACTGCCATCTCAGCATTTGAGGCAGCAGGGTCACCCCTCAGGCCAGCCCAGCCTCACCCCTGCCGGACTCTCTCAGTTGCATTCCTCCTCTCCCTGCTCCGATCCCCTGCCTCCCCCTCCTCTGCTGTCCTGGGAAACTCCCTGTGAAAGTCCCCAGCAGGAGAAAGCCCCTGTGAGACATTCCCACCGAGGGTGCCTACCTCTGCTGAACAACCCCAAACCACTGCCACTCCACACAGAGCCAGGCGTCCTGGCTGGACCATCCAGCAATCATCACACTGCCTTTATTGGCCTTGAGAGCCACAGAGTCCCTCCCAAGGGGCCCCTCTTCCCTTCACCCCCAGATTTGTGCGGAGGCCCCAGAGGCTTGGCTGAATGCTCGCTGCTTCAATCCTGGCTTTCTGTCCTGGTTGTCCTTAGCTTGCCAGGGACGGTTCCTTCGTGAGCTCTCCAGGTCCTAGAGCCAGGCTCAGCCTGGAGGATGCAGTTAGTAGAAGCCCTGCAGGGACTGCCCAAATTGAGGCTGCCTTCACTCAAAGAAGAACATTCCTGGAGTCCGGTATAAGCAGGGGGTCAGCCCCAGTGGATAGCTGGAGCCTCCCTGCACAGGGAAGCCACCTGCAACCCAGGGTTCCTTGGGGTCAGCTGGAAGGGGCAGCGGGGCCCGGAGTGAGGCTGGAGGAGTGAGAGGTGCAGGGGAGGGGGCTGCTGAGGCCAAGAGGTGCTCCAAGCCTGGGTCGGTCCCCATGCCGAAATTCAATGCCTGCAAACGGCATTGGTAGCTGCTCCCAGTGCCTGCCTCAGAGGTCAAGGCAGGTGTGGGGGCCTTGTTAAAGCCCTCAGCTTGGCAGAAGCCAGCAGGAAAGCCAAATGCTGGGCATGGGGAAGATGAGGTGGCCACAGGGTGCTCCCCTGGGCCTGCAGGCTTGGGCGTGGAAATCTCTTTGGGCTCAATGGACGGCCGAGGCTTGGCATCAGTGGTTGCTGGGCACATACTGGTTGGCAAGACCCCCAACAGACCCCCAAAGCTTGGGTCTTTGGGGCCTGGCAGTTCTGGTGGGAATGGACACTGCCTGCTGGTTGTGGTGTTGGGGACCCTCGGGTCCTGGCTGGTCACTCTAAGGGATCCACGACGTGCCCTGGAAGGGCCCTTGGTTCCCTCAGCACCTGTCCGCCGGGTGAATCGGCGGCGGCGGCGCAGGAAGCTGCCATGCTCGAACATGTCGTGACAGTCGGGGTCCAGTGTCCAGTAGCTGCCTTTGCCTGGCTTGCGGTCATCACGGGGAACCTTGACAAAGCACTCGTTGAGTGACAGGTTGTGACGGATGCTGTTCTGCCAGCCAGGTCGGTTGTGGCGGTAGAAGGCGAAGCGGCCCATGATGTAGCGGTAGATGCCACTGAGTGTGGCCCGCTGCCCAGGTGAGCTCTGGATGGCCATGGCAATAAGGGCTATGTAGCTGTAGGGGGGCTTGGTCGGCTCAGCTGCAGGGGCCTGGGGCCCAGCCAGGGGCTGCTGCTGCATGCTGGCCAGGCTGGCCAGGCTGTTGGGACCAGAGGGTCCAGGCTTGGCGTCCAGGGCTGGTGTCTGGAACAGCCAGCCCGAGCTGCTTAAAAGGCCCACTGGCCCAGCCTCCCAGCCTGGAAAGGCAAAAAGGGGTGGGCCCGCCACGCGGCCCTCCCTTCCTTCCTCACCCCACTCCCCCAAGGCCCAGGAGAGATGGGCAGGAGAGGCCAGGACTGGGAAGCTGAGTACCTGCCGGGGGTGAGGAGGTGGGAGGGAAGGAGTGGAGACCCTCACCTCTCATGTGCTGAGGGAGGACAGCTGGGGAGGGACAGATTGTGAAACTGAGTGGGTCAGAGACAAAAACCGGATGAGATAGAAGGAGAAAGGTAAAGAAATAGGGGTGGGGGAAAAAGACAGAGCCAGAGAGGCAGAGACCTAAAAAGAGAAATAAAGATAAGGCAGAGACAAGCAAAGTGGGCAGAGACACACAGAGCCTGAGAGAGAGACACATACACACCGACAGCTAATGTTCAGGAAGAGTCAGACCCTCTGGGAGATAGAAACAAAGGCATCCACAGAGAGACAGAGGGAACGGTGATAAAGAGAGACAGGGACAGGATGGCACCTGTGGCTCAAGGAGTAGGGTGCCGGCCCCACATACTTGTGGTGGCACATTCAAGTCTGGACCTGCAAAAAAAAAAAAAGAGAGAGAGAGAGACAGACAGACAGACACCAGGGGGGAGAAGCAGTCTGAGCCGAGTCCCCATAGAGTGAGAAAAGCCCCAGGTCCTCTAATCCCCCTGTCTCTTCTCCTCCCAAGCCTTGGGGCTACACTGCTCCCTGCCCTCCCAGCATTGTGGGGATCTGCTGGGAGGGGCACCTGGAATGGTAATGGCTTGTAAAATCTAGTTCTGCTGAGACCCTGCCGCCCCCTAGTGACTGGCATAGGGAGGACAGCCGTTTGGGTAGAAACATTCCCCCCTCCCAAGAGGCTGCTCAAGTCCTTGGCTGAGCCTCAGTTTCCGCATCTCTAAAATGGAGCTGGCAACTCTTTGGCTGTTCAGGTCATGGTGAGAAGGCAGCAGGTTCCCTAACACAGAATCCAGCCCCCGCTGGAGAGCTCAGCACAGAGTAGAGCTTTGACTGTAGCTGTGGTTTGTCACGCTGAACTGAGGCTACCCTGGCTGCAGCCTTGGACTGGGAAGTACAGCAAAGCCCAGAACAGTCAGGCCTTCTGAAGAACAGGGCAGCATCCTCCCTACTTTCCCACTCCCAAGTCATGGTCACCCACTCTATGCCCAGCCAACTCACTACCTCCCTTCACCCCCCATTTACTCCCCTAACCAACACTGCTTTGGGGATCGTTCTAGTTTCTTTTGAATAGATGAGGACTTTGAGGGCTCAGAGTAACTTGCCTGAGGTCCCATAGCTAGCTAGTGACAAAGCTGAGGTTGGAACCCACGGTTCTGTGATTCCTTAACACCCCTTCTGTGAGGAGCACAGGTAGGGACAGTCACTGGATCCTCACTGGAAAACAGAATGTGAACTCCAAGAGTGTAGAAACCATGTTGTTTTGCTCTATCTTCAGGGCCCAGCACTGGACACTGGAACAGAACCCTGTAACAGTGGAGTTGTTTAACAATGTCTGTTAAATGACCAAAAAAGAATCCCAGCAATTGACTGACTTCTGTCCTTTGTTGAATTATATTGTTTCCCCACCCCATATAAACAGTTCATTAATGTATCACTAAAGGAGATTTATTATGTTGACATCTGTATAAGGATTCTCATAAATAAAGTCAGAAGTCAGAAAATGAAAAAAGGTCTGATATCTGGGGTGAAAAACAGGTACTTTACTCACAAGCAGGGAGAACCAGCTATATGCTTGTAGCCACCTCCCTCACCCCAATCTGCAAAGATTCGCCACCACTTACAGTGAATCCCACAAAGTTCAGTGGGATTTGGAGAGGGGATAGAATGTCATCTCAGGCATCTGTCTCTGTTTCTCTAAAGACAGTGGTGCTTGTGGTTCAATGGTTAGCATCCAAAGTCCAGGGTTAGTACCAAGTCCTCAGTTTTGGGGCCCTCCCTAGTCCTCCAAATAAAGAACCAGGGTTAGTGGCAGGAAACAAAGGGCTTGGAAACTTAGAGCCCCTCCAAAGCCAGGCAATCTTGTTACTGGTTGGCCCCATTCTAAACAACCCTGAGGACTAATTGTGTGTACACTTAGCTCTAAGCAAATGTTATAGTGTACTCAATTGCCAGTTAAGGCCAATCTAAGTAAACCATTATTGGCATGTGGTCCTCTCAACAGGGATGAAGTCTTGTTTCTGCCTACTCGCCAGTCCAGGGCTCTATCTCCGGTGGCAGAGAGTTTGAGGCATGATCCAGTGGCTTCCCCTGTCTCATCAACCTGGGTGACAGGTAGAGGAAGCCCCAACTCCACTGGCTCAATATGAGTAGGGCTGGGTTAGGGATAGAGGTCGGTACCTTGTGGGGCTCTGCCTTTAAGGGGTAAGAGAGGAGGAAGTGGCCCGCTTAGGGCTGACTGGGCTTTGTCAGAAGGTGGGTGATGCCGTGGGGAATGCCAGGTGAAGAACCCAGCAGGCGGCGGGAGCCCAAGCCCTTGGAGTGCAGGAGGAGCTCTGGGTGGGGGGGTGGGGGGAAGACCAGCTCCATCTGCAGGGAGCGGGTAGGGTAATGAGTAGATCTCATCCTTTTCCCAGCGACGTTCCAGATGGGAAGCCACAGCCCTAGTGACAGCCCCTTCCCCACTCCCATTTTTCAGGTAGGATCATGCAGACCAGAGGGTCATAGAACAGGGCAGGGGCAGAGGTGACACTGGAGGGAGTCGGTGAGGGGTGGTCTGGAGGGGCTTGGAGCCTGTTGGTTCTCTGCAGGAGTGGGGAAATGACTCAAGTGGGCCATGACCAGCTGCTCTTCCAGCTGGTCCAGAGGGGCCGAGTACTCCTTGCCAAAGCACTAATGGATCTGGTACTCTGGCTCCGAGTGGCCATCCTGCAGATGGGCGCATAGTTCTATGGGCACCGAGGCTGTGAGGGGCTGGGCCAAGAGAGAGGCATCCCACCCGGTGCCCACCCTGTGCTCACATCCCACACCCAAGTCCTGGAAGCTACAGCCGCACTGGGTGACTACACCCACTTTCATGCCCTGATGCCTGTCCCACATCTGTGCCCACTTTCAGTGCTCATGTCCTTTACCTGGTGCCCCTATCCCCACTCCCATGCCGTTATGCCCACTGTCATTACCTATGCCTACTTTTTTCTCAGAGTACCTGATGCCCACTCTATGCCCAGAGCCCTATACCAACACACATATCCAAGCCCTATGCTTGCGCCCCACACCCAACGCCCTACACCTGTCTCTGCTGCTTACAACCACTATGTGCCTATATCCGTATCTGTACCCAGCCCTCCTGGTGCCCATCATCTTTCCCATTCCCAGTGCTCCTGTGCCATATCCTTTGTCTCCATGCCCACCACACTTAAAGCTTGTTCGCCTGCACCCGCATCTCAGGTGCCCACTCTCTTCTGTCCACATTCCTTTGCCCATGCCCCCCGTGCCCACACTACTCTGGCTCACTCTACCAGCGGCCCTACTGTCGTGCACTCACCCTCCAGGAATCGGCGCGTGTCAAGCAGCTGGCAGGTGCAATGGCCCTCCAGCTTGTTGGGCTGCGCACGTGTGAGGCGAGCGGGCCACGCCAATACACGAGGCCCTACCTAGCACAGGCGCTTGGCGAACACACCCTCGGGCGCCACCCACAGCAGCACGCCGCACTCTAGGTGGCAGCAGTAGGCGCTGCAGCACGTGGGCGGCAGGCGGCAGGCGGCGGGCGGCGGCTCTGGGAAACAAACTTGGGCGACCGGTGGTGATGGCTCCAGCAGGCCTTCGGCGAAGGCGGGCGCCCGCGGCTGCCCTCGGGCTCTGACTGCAGCCATCGGCGGTGCGCGCGGTGGCTTCCTGCATCATCGCCGAGCGGTAGAAGACTCGCGCGTGCAGCCAGCATGCGCACCAGAGAGTGGGGTGCGCGGCGTTTCCGCCCGGTCCATTCTTCTCCACAACCGGGCGAGGGAACCGCGGCCCTGGCCCTCCGGGCCCCACCTCGGGAATTTCGAGAACTCCTCCCCAATCAGAGACAATACTAATTTTAGTAGTGGTAGTAGTCGTAGTAAACAATAGCTTCCAGTATAAACAAACTTAGTTGAGCGCTCTGGATGAAAGCATCGGGACATGAGGCCATCCCTGCGAGCCCTCTAGGAGTCTAGGTGCTTTCTCCCAGCAAAGACTTGAATGCTGGTAGAAATAATAACAGCAATGTGGGTATCAACAACACAGCAGCATCCCACGTGAGGAGCTAGCGCTTTGGTTAGGATCAAAAGCTCTGCAGCTAGGCCCCACGATTCTACTCTCTCACTACCACTTAGGAGCTGTGACTTGTTAGCGACTTTCCCAGGGACTAGCGGTGCCACCTTGGGCAATGCCCTTAGCCTTTGTTTCAGTTCCTGCTACATAAATTAGAGATAATATCGTCACAGGGCTTTGGGTGTAGGGGCGGGGGGCGGCAGTGGAAGCTTAGAAGGATGCCTGACTTAAACCAAGCCGGCAGCAAATGTGAGCTGTTGTGACAGTCCTGGGAGTCTGGGCTGGCTGCTTTAGGGGGGAGACAAAGGCTCGCCCCACCCTGGGCCCTGACTGGTTCTGCACACTGCTCAGAGGGCAGAGCTTTTTGATTCCTTACCAGGGTTGCTGTAGTCCTCAGAGGGCATCACTCTCCAGGGGTGTTTGGGTTCCCTGCATGGTACCCTGGGGAAGGAGAGGAAACAGTCAGCCACCACCTCACCCTGGTCCCCTTTGTCCCCCAGAGTCAAGGAGGAGGCTTGGGAAGAGGTAGGGGTGGGTGCGGGGAGACCCAATCCTTACTGTGATCAGCCAAGAGGGCAGCTGGTGGCAATGAGCCTTGCTGGGCCAGCCTGTGTGGCTGCTCCTTGTCCTCATCTTCTGTGATTAGTCTGGAGCCATCCTGAGCATTGGGGGAGGAAGCCATGAGGGTTGTGGGTCACAGCAGTTCCCAGACTGTTCTGGGGTTGACAAGAACTTTGAAGCTTCAGAGTTCAATCTCCCCAAACTCCTGTGGAGGTAAAGAGAGAGTTGGTGGGGGGTGTTGTGGGTAAAGCATCAGAGTGGGCCTTTGTGATGGGGAGAGGGGTGCTGAGGGTAAATGCAGAGGTGAGGGAGCTGGAGAGGATAGACATGGGCAGACAGAGCCATGGCCAGATCTTAGTGGGGGATGGAGGCAGCAATGCACCATTGATAATGGAGAGAAGTGATGGGTGGGGATAGCAGGGGTAGAGTGGTAGAGACAGAGCTGATGGAGCTGATGGGAACAGAGCTGAACCTGATAGGGTGCATGCGGCAGAGCGATGCATCAAAGGGTGGTAGGGGAGGGGGTGAATGTGCAGACAGAGTGAGGGAACTGAAGTTGATGGAGGGGAAAGGTAGAGCGAGAGCTGGAGTAGAGGTGAGAAGAGGCAGGGGAGCAGGAGGAGAGCAGCGCTGGAGCTGAGGCCCAGAGGGATGAGGTCAACAGCAGTGCTGGAGGTCATAGCCAAAGAGGGTGGGGCCAATGGGTGGCTTGGGTAAGAAGTACAAGGCTACAGGGGCTGGAAGGACACACAGCTGGTCTGTCCCACAGGTAGGCTCAGTTGCTTCTCCAGGGGGCTCCTGCTGGCTGGAGGGAATGCCCCACTCTTCAAGGGGAGCCCGGGCCTCAGCAACTGCATGGAATAAGAGACATGGGTCTCAGAGGAACCCCTTCAACTGAGGTGACCCCAGGCAAGAGCATTCCAGCTCACTGCAGGGCCTCAGGCAAGGCCCACCTGTCTCTAGTCCTCAGTTTCTTTCTTTTCTTCCTTCCTTTCTCTCTCTCCCTTCCTTCCTTTCCTTCCCTCTCTCCCTCCCTTCCTTCCTTCCTTTCTCTCTCTCTCTCTCTTTTTTTTTTATTTTGGTTTTTGACACAGAGTCTTGCTCTATTGCCCCAGCTAGAATGCAGTGGTGTCAGCCTAGCTCATAGCTCCTGGGCTCAAACTCGTGGGTTTAAGTCATCTTCCTTCCTCAGCATCCCAAACAGCTGGGACTACAGGTGGCTGCCACACACTCAGCTATTTTTTTCAATTTTTAGTAGAGAGGGTATCCCACTTTTGCTCACACTGGTGTCAAACTCCTGAGTGCAAGCATTTCTCCCAAAACACTAGGATTATAGGTATGAGTCACTCTATGACTGGCCAGTATTCTCATTTTTGAATGGGGAGTAAAACTGGGTGGTCAAAGTATCCTTCTAAACTTACCAGCCCATGAGCGAGAGCTTGAGCCCAGTATTTCCCATTTTACAGATGAGCAAAGTGAGATACTTATTGCTCTGAGAGCCACCCTCAGCCATTGCCTCCAGGGGCAGGAAGGTACCTGGGTCAACAGCATTGCTAGACACAATCCTGTAGACCTTGTAGGGGTTGGCGACGTCCAGCTGGCTGTGCTCACGTACCTCGCAGAAGTCAGCACTCTTGTTGAGGGCTTAGTGGAGCTGTGTCTTCCAGGTGGAGGGGTCCTCCCTGTTGGTGTCCTCCAGGTGCTTGCTCTGTGCACAGCCCAGGCCTGGAGAGGGGCAGGGCACTTAGGAGGAATAGCCTGGGGTAGGGTGTCTGTTGTGTCCCCCCCCCCATTTCTCCTCCCTCTTCTTTTCCTCTCTCTAACATGTTCTTTGAACTCCTACTGTGTTCTGGGTCTGAGTTAGGGCTGGGGATTGAATGGGGAACAAGATAGACACTGTCCGTGCCCTCAAGTCTAATGGGAGAAGACAGCTGCAAATGAATTAAACAGAAATAACTATATTCCAAATTATGGATTATGATAACTAAGAAAAAAATAAATAATAGGATATAAAATAATGCCAGTGGTATACTAACTGGGGAACCAAATCTGTACCCATTGCCATATACACAGTGGACTCCAGATGACTTCAAAAGCCAAAGGTAAGAAATAAAACTATAAAATTAATAGGCAGTAATGTAAAAGAAAATCTTCTAGGGGTAAAGAACACTTCTTACACAAAACTTAAAAGGCACGAATCATGAGGCAAAAAATTACCACGTCTGAAATCAGCAAGGGGCTGAAATCTAGAACATACAAGGAACTTCTATAAATCAACAAGAAGCAGAGTGCATTCCCTAAAGAGAAAATTCTTATCAAAGGATAGGAATTGATGGTTTATGGAAAAGAAAACTGTGAGGAGGCGCTTAAACTCCTTGGTATCAAAGAAATGCAAATTAAAATGTGAGCCACCACACATAAGCCAACTTTAGCAAGTTGGATAATACCAGGAATTGGTGGGGATGTGGTGGGGAGTTGCTGGTGGGTATGGAATGGATGCAATGCTTCTGGATGGTAATCTGGCATGCTTAGTTGAATTAAGTATTATAAATGTACCCTGTGAGCAAAAATCCCAATTCCAAATTCTACTGACATTCTTGGAGGGGCTCACAAGGAGACCTTGACCCCCAGGACCATTATTTGTGATATTGGGAGTTGGAAGCAAACTTGTGTCCATCCCTGGGAAAGTGAATTGGGGTATGTTTGTAATGGATACCCACTATAGGGTTTATACAGCATCTAGAAACATCTAGGAGCAAGAGATTAGATCTGTAGAGAACAAAAACAGATCTTCAAAGCATGGTTATGAGCAGAAAATTTTAAAAAAACCACCACAGAGCAAAATATACAACACAAAATGATGTCTATAAGGTAAGAAGACACACAAAATATCAACATGCAAACCAAAGATATTTGTTAAATACATCGGAATGGTTGTTGTGGTGGAGGGAATAAGCAAGTAAATAAGAAAATGAGGGGCTACTTTATAGAGGGAGATCAAAAAAGACCTCTCTGAGGAGGTGACATTTGGGCTAAAGCCTGAGTAAAAAGAACAGAGTCTGACGAACAGCTGGCAGAAGGGTGATCTGGTTAAGAGGAACAGCATGTGCAAAGGGCCTGTGGTGGGAAAGAGATTGATAAATTCAGGCAAGGCCAATGTGTGGTCAAAGGGGAGGTCATCACGTTCAGGGCCAAGGGAGATTTAACTGAAAGTAATTGCACTCAGGCATTGTCCTTAGAGACTCCAGGTCTAGTGGTGACACAGACAACAAAACAGAAAAGCCTCAGTTCTTGTGTTGGTGCCAGAGGTGAGACCTTTTGAGGCTTGATTTCATCACCTGTAAACATTATTAGTGGGTGTCAATAACTACTTACCCTCACATGGTTGTGATGGGTGCAAGATGAGCTGAAGTAGAGTGCTCAGCACAGTGCCTGGCACACAGTCAGTGCTTATTCATTGCAGCCCTTATTCCTTATATTAAGGATACTCTAACTCAAAGATAACAAAGGCACAGGGCACTGGGTGCTATCATCATGGTAAGAGGAATCTTTGTTTTGTTTACTGCTGTGTGCCCAAACAACTAGGGTGGTACCTGGTGCACGGAGGATGTTCAGAAAACATTTGTTGACTGCATTGAGCTGGGCCTTGAAGGGTGAGGTGCAAGTTGAGAGGTGGAGTGGCTTTCCTGGCAGAGGGAACAGCTTAAGCAAAGGCTAGGAGGTGTGGAAGGGCATGCCTGGTTGCTGCTGTTGCTAGGTGTGTATGTCTCAGGGAGTGTGTTCAGTAGATTCTCATTATTCAGGGTAGTCATGTTCTGTAGTTGCCACAAACACTGAATTAGAGAATATAGCAGTGTCGCTTGTAGGGGAAATCCAGGGCTAGGCTCCTGCCAGTCTCTGGTCATACTATTTTCAGTGGCCAGTCCATGCATAACCTTGCTTTAGGTGTGTTTCTGTTTGAGGATGCTTTATTTAATATAGCTGCTGATTCGTTAACATTGAACTTGTAGCTATAGCACTATACCTCATGCCTGCGTGCAGCTTGTCTAGCATGTACTTTCCCCATAAGGCACCTCATAGCCTTCTCGTACTCAGGAACTTCAGACAGCACTTTAGCATTATGCTTGGGGGTCACTTTGAACAGTGAAATCACCAAGAAAAGGCACAAAAATATTTTAAAATGTGGCGCTAAATAGACTATGAGAGCACTTGTTTATAGTATGACAGTCAAAACAAGAAGGCAGGGAATTGCCTTGCCTTCGAATGTTCCTGAAAGTCGACTTATATTTCTTGCCATTCTGTGTATAGCTATGAATGGCCACAAAAGTGATGTTAAGTATTGATTTGGGGATACATTTTAGCAATTAGGAGAATTTGCAGATACAGAATTCATGAATGAGGGCCGACTGTATATGGTGGGGGAAGGGGAAAGAGGAATTAAGGAAGAAGAGATAGGTTGAAGCCAGATCATGAATGTCCTTGAAAGTCAAGCTTTGTCCCATGGGCTTTGAGGGTTTGAAGCTAAGGAGTTGTATACATCATGTGTGAGCCAGCGGTGGGTGGAGGGATGGGTGGGAGCAGCCAGAAGAGTGAGGAGAGTCAGCACTCCTGGGTCTCTAACAGCATGAAAGTCTTTTTTTTTTTTTAAATATGGAACACTTCACGCATTTGTGTGTCATCCTTGAGCAGGGGCCACAGCATGAAAGTCTTAAGAGACAGGGCAGGCAACCACCCATTCAACACTTATTGAGCACCTACTGTGAGCCAAGCATTGTGGTCTTAAAATTTATAGAGAAGTTGTTCCAATGAGCCTTTGCCATTGGAATCAGGGATGACTTGGGAGAGGTACTGCATTGGAGCTTAATGAATGCACTAAATAAATGAATGCACCAGGGAAGGCTTTCTCAAGGAAGAGAAGTTTAAGCCGAGGACAGGGCAGTTGGCCAGGTAAAGGTGAAGAGGAGAGGTGTTGCAGGCAGAGGGGACAGCATGTGCAAAGGTCTAATGGTGACAGGACATGAAACATTGTGAAACAGAAAGAAATAAAGTGGAGGAAGGGAGGGAGTGGTGAGAGAGAAGAGGCCGGGAAGGGCAAGGCTTCCAGGCCAGGGTGAGAGTTAGTACTTTTTCAGGAGGGCAGCAGGGAGCTGTGGAAGGATTCTGAGTAGGGGATGATGGAGACCAGATTTGCATTTAGAAAGATGCCCCCCTGGGACTGTGTGGATTGCCCAGGGATGGGGGTGGGGGTGAGCAGGAAACCCAGTGAGGTCACTGCAGCTGTCCTGGAAGAGATGGTAGGAGTGGGTTCAAGTGGACAGAGTGGAGAGATGTTCTGTAGGAAGAGCCAGCAAGCCTTGGCTGTGAAGCAGATGGAGGTTGGAAGAGGGGGAGCAGCCAGGGTCCAGGCATTGGCTCTGGTAGCAGAAGTTCAGGTGAGTGAGCTGCTGAGTGTGGTATTTGGGATGTGCTGAGTTTAGACAGCTGGGGGGCCATCCAAGGCAGCTAGAGCAGTAGGCTTGGGGCTTGGAGAGAAGGCCCAGAGCCTCCATGCTGGGGCCATGGAGGCAGGATGGTGGGCCATGAGTAGGGAGGTCCACCAGTGAGTGTTGGGAGCCCCAACAGAGGAGGAGGCAGGATGGAGGGTGAGAAGGAGGGGTCTGGGAGGAGGATGGAAGTAGGCAGCAGAGATTCTGGGAACCAAGTGAGTGTTTCAAGAAGGAGGGAGGGTCCACCAGGTGCAGACCCACTCTGGGTCAAAGAGGATGAAGGCAGTGATACATCCTTGGATTTGGCAACTAAGGATGCTAGCAGGAAGGACAGAAACCAGCCTGGGCATGGGGGAGAGGGTCGGAGAGAGGGGGTTAATACAGGGGAGAGTTTCCAGGTGCTGTCAAACTTTGAAAGGAGAAGAGAAGTCAGGAAGGAGAGCATGGAGGTCACAGGTGGTGGTGGCAGCCTAATGTGTGATTTGTTGCTTATTGCTGGGGAGAGTGATTCCAGAATTTAAATGTTCATGGGAAGGAGCCAGTGTGGAAAAAGTTCATGAAAACTGGGGGAGGGGAGGTCATTCCTGCAGGAGGCCCCTGAGAAGGGCTGGTGCTGAGAGCACAGATTAACATTCCCTAGCTGCAGGGGTTGGTGGGTTTGGGGTAGGAGGTTGAGGGAAGGCCCATTTGTGGTACCTCATTTCCCAGTGGGTGAGAAGAGAGGTCCTCTGAGAGGTGGGGATAGAGCAGGTCATGACAGCATGGGGGATGCTATTTGAAGGGTCTCTCATGCAGCCCTCAACCCTAGAGGTCAGCAAGTGCCCCATGGTCACATGGCTGTTTGTGGGTCCAGGTGCTGGGGTAGTGAGCCTCCCCGGGGCTCCTTACTGTCCTCTTACCCTGAAGAGCGCTGCATCCTTCTGGGCCTGGTAGCCCTGCTTGGCTATGTGCTTCTAGAGGCTGCGGAAGAGGGTCTTGCCTGCGTCCTCCCAGTACAACCCTGGGTAGCACCCACTCTCAATCTGTGCCACCAGCCAGTCTTGTAGGCACAGGGGACCTCTGGCTCCTGCTGTGGGTCGTCTGCTGTCTTCAGGAACATTTCTCTCCTCTTTTTGCTGGGGGCTGCTGGCCATCAACATGCAGTGCCTGGGGGACCAAGTTCAGGGGGACCTGTGTGGTCTGGGATCACTAGCTGGTGCCAGGGATGAGGCTCCTCCTGGGATGAGGAGGTGAAGAAAGTGAAAGTTGAGACAGTGGGGTTTCACTTTCTGTTCTGTTCCCTCTCCCAGGAGGGACTTTCCTTTCCCCCCTCCCCATGTCAGACTGGCCTGGAGGGCACTGGATCTTTCCTGGAGTCAGGGGGCCTGAGACCCTTTGTGGGACCTCAGACCCCAAAGGGCATACCAAGTCAGGAGGAGGATGGATGGACACACAAAGATGTGACCTTCCCTACACCTACACCTGTTAACTGCTCTTCGCAGCCCACCCGGCACAGAAACTTGTCCATCTCTTCTTAGCACCTGCATGGGAAGTTTGAAAGGCATAGCCAGTGGTTTACAACTTTCCTAATGCCATGATGTATTTTCATTGTTACAAAGGGCTCAAGACTCACAGGTTGAGAACCGCTGGGACTCTCTCAAACTAACTCCTGCCAGACTTGGAGGGCAGTGACTAATTTCAAATGCACACTCATGGCCTCTATCCCAGAGCTGCAGAATCTGACTTTCTGGGCAGAAAGCCAATAACCTCCATATTTTAATGAGGTCCCCTATGGGGTTCTGATGCAGGTGGCCCCTGGCCCACACTTAATTCCTTCAATATCTAGAGCACTGACTACTCATCACAGTCCTGGGCCTGGCCACTTTCCTACAGTGTCTCATTTGGTTCTCACAGCAGCCTAATGGGTGGGTATAGTGACCTATTTTAAGATGACTGAGGCTCAGAGAGGTTAAAGATCTATAACAAGATAACAGAGCTAGTGGGGGTGGCGGTGTGGCACCCAGGATCCAAAGCATCCAGTATCTCTGGTCCTTACAGCCCAGCAGCCTAAATAGTGTCCCACACTGCCTCCTGACAGTGACACCTGAAGTTTAGGGATTCTTGGTGGGGTCTGCTGACCCTCAGAAAGTGTATGTAAATTGCCGACGTCTATGCATTTTTCTTTCATTAAATTGTCAATGGGAATTTGTGATATGAAAGAGGTCAAGTTGCTCAGACTGCTCCTTGCCTTGTGTACATGGGGAAATGGAGGCTGTGAGAACCCCCCCACACACACTGTGGTGGGCTGAGGCTAGAAGCAATCTCCCTCACGTGTATCTCTTGGGCTTCTCCCTTACCCCCATATTCCAGCAGCCTTCTCGTTCTGAAACTTCTACAGCTACAGCTGGGGGTTCAAAGTCAGGCCTTATCGTCTCTAATGGGGTCCAAGACATCTCACATGATTAAATACAAGAGTAATCATTACACCTGAGCAAGAGCCTTAAGTGTATCAGATGATCCTTCATTTTTCTAGGTCGCAGAGGGTACTAATTTAGAGGATAGGGTTAGTGACCAGACTGCCAGAAGTTCCACCCCAGCCCTACCATTTGCTAGTTGGTGACTTTGGGCACTGGCCTCAGATTCCTCACCTGTTAATTAGTGACTACTTAACTGAGTTATTTGAGGATTAAAGGTGATGCAGTAGAAGGTTCAGTACAGTGCATGGGCTCAATAGGTGAGTGGTACACTGTAGTTGTTGAGCCAGAGTATAGTGAGGTAATGCTGGAGGGGGAAAGGGAGTACCATCGAGAAGGACCTGGAACATCAGATCAAGGGGCTTTGTTTTGCTCTGTCAATGATGGGGGTTGTGAAGCCTTTTAAATAGGAGAACAACACTGTCAGAAGCAGAAAGGTGTTTTAAACCAGGTGGATGGTGGTGCCACCAACCAGGCTGGAAGGAGTGAGTCCGGCCCCCTCACTCTTCATGCTTGATCCTAACACAGGGCCTGTTCATTTCATGTTCTCTCTGTCTGGAATGCTTCTCCCACGGAGCAAAATAGTCCACTCCCTCACCACCTGACATTTTTTCTTTTGTTTATCTGGTGTCTTTCTCATCAGTGTCAGCACCTTGAAGGCCATGGTTTTGCTCATGTATCCCCAGTGCCCAGCACAAGGGCTGGCACACAGTAGGTACTCACTGGATATTTGTTGAATGAATGAGTAGGAGGCTGGGACAGTACATGAAGGTTATTTTGTCCATCTCCTCCACCTCAGTCTTGAAATCTGTGCCTCCCTCAAAGCCCTGAGCATGTTACTTGGTGCATAATAAAAACCCCATGTAAGTGGCTATTGGGTTATAGCTATTTTAGACCCCTCTCAACTTCAGGTTAATTTTAGTTCAGGAAAAGTCAGCTCCAATGGCCTCTATCCACCCTCAGAGTCAGGTACTGCTTTGTTAGTCTGCCCTTGACTTTAAACTTTTGGTGAGAAAGGTCATTCACATTAGTTGGGGATAGATACTCCTTGCCAAAAACCTCCCAAACCCAGAAGTCGCTGCTTCCATTATGGGACTCAAACTGACTAAGTCCATGTACATCTTCCTCTGCTCTGGCTGTATGTCCTTGGGTAAGTTGCCTGACCTCTCTGAGCTTCACTTTCCTTCTGAGTACATTAACTCATGCGGTAAAAGGTCAGGTATGAGAGAAGACTACTTTACCTTAGTATTGGTGGGTAGGAAAGGGGAGGGAGTTGGGGGAAGAGGAGGGCTCTTAGAGAGGGGAGGAGCTCAGAAGGTGAAAGGAGCTTTAGAGAGGTGGGCTCAAGGGCCTTGTCAGGAGACCTTGGCTTTGGGAGAGATGTGGGGTGGGCAGGTATTAGAAAAGCGAGAGATCCCAGAATTCAACTCCGCAGACCACAGTTAATAGACTTAGAGGGTGGTAGGGGATGCAGACTCCCTGCCATTCCCGTTTCCCGCAGGCTCCAGGTCGGGGGCAGAGTCCTGCCCTCCGGTCTTTGTAGAATGACTAGGAAGCACTACGACAGGCAGCTTTTGTGTCTCTTTAATATCCCCCCAGGCCCGTTCAACCCCCCTCCCCACCCCTCTCCCTTTCCCTTCCCGCCGCCTTTAGGGTCGGCCCCCTCTCCCAGCCCAAGGACTAAGGCACCATGTGGCTGCAGCAGGCCGGCCCGGACGCCGAGACGCGTGGGTGGAGGACACACTGACTGCAGACGCAGGCGAGCAAGGCGGGCAAGGAAGGCAAGGACCACGCCGTCGCCGGGCTCCCACAGCCTCTGGGCCTGTGTTGGAGGCATGGGTGGCCCAGACAGCCCCCTCAGGAAACCAGTTGGGAGGGACAGGAGAGCCACAGCAGGGCGGGATCCTCACTTGCCGCCCTTGCGGGACAGACACCGCGGGAGGCAAGAGAAAGTCTGCTTGACGCGCGCCAGCAGCGGCAGTGGCCGGTGGGCTTCTCGGGGCGTGCGCGGTACCAGGCGTTGTAAGGTTCCCTCGGAGGCCGCTGAATGCGGCGCGGAGGAGGCGGCAGAGGCCGTGGAGCCCTGCCGACAGCGTTTGCACAGCGGCAGCAGCGCGCGAACCTCCTCCTCGTCGCGGAAAGGGCACTCTCCGAAGCGTTCCTCCAACTGCCGGCGAAGCTGCAGAGTGTGCGGGAGGCGGGGCCAAAGTTTGACAGGGGGCGGGACCAAAGCTTGCCCGGGGCGGAGCCAAGGCTTCCGGCCCGGGCCCTTCTAACGTCACTACTCCCATCCTTCTCCAAGCTCCCAGCACCTCGCTAAACCCCTCCCCTTCCTGGACTCCCCCTTTGCCTTTCATCTCGGGGTTTCCATCCCTCACTGAGTCCCTCTTCTCCTTTATAAGGCCTTTCACTCCCACTGAACACTCCCTTTCTCTTAAGACACTCCATCTTCCAAACCTGCTGAAGTGACCTCCTCAAGTGCACAGTGAGGACAGCATCAACTGCCCCCACATCCCACGCACAACGCCCCTCGCAAGGAGCCTCTTCCTTGTCTGACTCTTTCCTAATGTACCTGCAGGTAAGCTGCTGGGTACCTCCCTGCTGGCTGCTGAGAGCCCACCCCATCTTTTGTCCCCAGGGAGGCCTCCATTCCTGACACTTCTATGTGCCATCTGCCCAAGAATTGCTTTGGCCTCATCAGGGACCCAGGCATGAAGTTGGACATGGACAGGTCTTCCCCCAAGGTCAAACCCTGAAATGCCTTTGAGTGCCAGCCTAGAGCAGCCAGTCGGGAGTGCTGAGAGGCTCACAGTCTGGTCTAAAAGCATTCAAATTCTGTATTTAAAAAAAAAGGCCTGGGTGTCAAACAAAATACATGTACACCTAGGAGCTTGATGAGCTCAAGAGCCACAAGTCTGAAACCCCAGAAAAGTCTTCTGCTGGCTCTGAAGCAGAAGCTAAAATCTTCCCAACTGGTGTTCAATTCAAGTGAGATCTCCCATCCTTGGCCCAACCCAGCCTCCTGCCCCAGGCCCTACCTTCTGGGAACTCCCCCAGCCAAACTCTTCAAGCTGCTGCCTAAAGCCTGGGTTGGGGTTGGCTATAGGCCGCGTGGCTTTGATGGCTTCAAGCACTTCCCGCCAGCCTAGCCCTGTCACCGTCATCACATATGCTGTCACGATAGTGGTGCTTCGGGAGATGCCTGCAAAACTGTGACCCCCCCCCCAATAAACCCCAAGTTTCAGTTAAGATCCAGTCTCCTCTGTGCTCCCCCGAGACCCCATCCTCACTTCAGCTTCCCCCCACGCCCCCCTCCTGGGCTCCAAACACAAGGAATGTGCTAGAACCTTTCTTCCCACCTCCAGGTCTTTGCCCATGCTGCTCTGTCTGCCAGGAGTGTCCTCTGGCATTCTCCCATGTCAAGGGCCTGAGTGCAACATCACTCATTCACTCAACAAACACTCCCTGCTCATCTGTTCTTTTTCAGGGTCTGAGGATATTATGGGAAGAAAACAGACATGGTCTCTGCCAGCCTGGAGCTTACAGAATGGTTGGGGGAAGACCATTTTTTCAGGTGGTGCTAATTGCTTTGAAGATGAGTCTGGGAGCTAGGAGATCTGCATAGGAGGAGGTATTAATCTAGGCAGGGGAGGGGGGAGAGGTAGATTAGGGAAAGGGTTCCCAAGGAAGTGACATCAAGCTGAGTTTGAAAGATGGGTGTTAGTTAGGAATGTTTTGGGCAGCATGTGAAAAGACTGTGAAATGGAATTCTGGTGGATTTAGAGAATGAGGAGAAGGTTAGTGCAGCTGGAATGGGGAGAAGGGAGAAAGAGTCGGGGATAAGGCTTGGGAGAGCTGATCACAAGGTGGGGGGTCAGACAGGGTCAGGCTGAGCCTGGCATAGGATGGGTGCTCAGTGAGAAGTTAGGGAATAAACAGCATCAGCTGGGCCAGGGGTCTCCTAGCCTAGGGTTCCCCATTTCCCTGTACTACAACCTCAAAGGCCTGGAGGGGAGAAGGAGAGAAGTAGCATAACTACCGGAGGGTAGCCGGCTACCTGCATGACCTCACCTATCCCTCTCAACAGCCCTGCCAGGTTGACTTTCTTTTCCCCTTTTTATAGATGAGAAAACTGAGCCTCAGGGAGAAACAGCTACTTGGCTATGGCCACACAGCTAGTAAGGCACACAGCTTTGATTGGTGGACTTTCAGGCTCTGTGACAGGCTTTCTACCCTCCCCATCTGATGAGGGTGTGTTCAGGACAGAGGACAGACACTTCCCCCCACCTGCCCTTAACTCACCAGTGCACAAGGCAGTTCCCTCCATTGAGGCGGCAACAGTGGATGAAGTTGATACATTCTTTGAAGTGCTTTTTGCTAGAGAAGAAAGCAATGGGGTAGGGAACATTGAGGAGCAGGCCTCTTAGGCGTCACCCCCTTCCCATTTACAGGGTAGCAAGGGACAAAGAGCCCTGGATTCCTCAGGTCAGCCAGTGTGTGCCCTGACTAGTAAAGAGGTGGAGGTGTGTGTGAAGCAATAATGGTGGCATTTCAGGCAGGAAGAGAGGCTAGTGAAGGCCAATCCCACCATCAAGGCAGGAGCACCTCTCCAGTGGGTCTGGTGGAGCCTGTTTTCACAGTGGGTTTATCTTGGCATTTCACAGAAATGGGTGGGAGGAGACACAGGGATCCCAGTCCTCGAGGTTCTGCAATCAGAGCCCCTGGGAAGAATGATGGTAAGCAAAGGTTGGGAGCAAGGTTCCCCAGGGCGGGAGTTGACTGTCTGCGTCTGTTCTAACTGGGAGGCACTGCTGCTAATAATACAAACAAAAATCCCATTTTCTGAGCCCCCATTACACTCCAGGCCCTATCCTATGTCATCTGTCAACCCGTGTCATCTGATCTTTGAAAGCCTCCCTGACTCTGATCACATAGCCTTGTTTCACAGGTGAGGCTCAGAAAGGGGAAGTGATTTGTTCAAGGTCACACAGCAAATAAATGGCAAGGCCTGGCTGGGACCCAGATGTCTTAACTCTAAGGTCAGGAACTCCAAGGCTGAGCCTGCCCCTTTCAAATCTGGTTGTGCTCCCAATCCCAAGAGACAGAGTACTTTCTCTATTTCATAGCTGGGGAGAGAGAGGTTGAGGGAGGTTAGGAGTCTTGGCCAGGCATACTGAATGTCATGGTTGGGTCTGGGTGACCACCTGTGACAGCTTTCTGGTCTGAGCACTCTCTGTCTTCCCTCAGACCACCTCCCCTTTCCACCCACTAGAGGAGGCAGCAGTCTGTCCACCCAGGGGAAACTTACATGGGTACTTCAGGGGTATCAGCCACAGGGATGCGAAGGTAGGTGATGTCCTGCAAGTACAGATGTGCTCAGGACCTTGTCGCAACCCCTCCTCCCCCTGGCCTGAGCTGCCCACGTGCTGCATGACCCCAGCCCAGTTTCTGCTCCTCTCTCAGTCACTAGTGTCCTTTCCACCCACTGAAAGTAGGCTCTATCTCTGAGGACCTCCCAGCTCTGACCATCTGCGATTCCTGAGCCTTCTGAGCAGATGGCATCTCCTAACCCCGTAGGTGACTTGGGCACAAGCACTTGATAAAAAGGACCCAGGGACCTTTTATCTAAGAGTTGGGAAAGGGCCACTTAAACTGGCTCCCCTCCAAATGGGGATTACAAAATTATACAGTAAAAATTTCATTATCTTAAAAGAAAATAATTAAAACAAGTTTACATTTCGTGATTTATGGTTAT
This sequence comes from Galagoides demidoff, assembly GCA_963574575.1. Taxonomy (NCBI): domain Eukaryota; kingdom Metazoa; phylum Chordata; class Mammalia; order Primates; family Galagidae; genus Galagoides; species Galagoides demidoff. The sequence goes on along the minus strand of CAUYQV010154072.1, from coordinate 6,687 downwards.
TAAACTGTGTGCTAATTGATGGAATAATCAAGGAATAAATTATCAGTAGTTTTGTCAACAAACTTGCTGTGATATCTTTTTGCTTCCTGCTTAACCTCCACAAAATATGGTAAAGATTATTTCTGCCCATCTTCGAGAGGGCTCATTGCTTTTCTCAAGGACTTTAACCAAATGGTTCTTTACAGTTGTGTGGCCCATCACTAGCCAGTGGCTAAGAGACCACCAGTCAGGTCCTCCTTTGTCCATGGCGTTGTGTGAGGTTCCAAGCCTTCTCCAATTCACATTCCCCAAGGTCACAAAATTCTGCATGTTTTGCAAGGCTTGCAATTTCACTTTGCAACACATTTGGCCTTGAGTTTACATGGTATTATCAAACTATGACTGGTAAATTCACTGATGGAGGGGAGGGAGAGATGCACCAGAGAAGAGGGAAAGGCTGCTGGAGCAGGGACTTATTGTGTAAACTGTCGTTTCCTTAGTAAATACATTCACAACTTGGCAACCTTCCCCATACAATCCAGTGACTGCTTACTCCAAATACTTCAAAACAAGGCTGCCCCATAAAGCAAAATCAGAGTGCAGAGGCCTGGAAATTTCTTTTCTAAATGACCCTGAAAATCATGGATTATTGGAGATTGATCTTAGAAACCATCAAACATGACACATGGGAAAATTGAGGCTCAGAGATGGGAAGAACCCTGCCTAAGGTCACACAACAAGTCTGTGGCAGAACCTGGTCTCAGTCTTGGATCTCCAGAGCCTTTTCCCACTCAAAGTTCTTTCTCTTCAGTGGATAACACAGACTCTAACTGTAAGAGGAATGGGCTCTGTTTTGGGGATTTGAATATTATTAACTTTGCTCTTATATCAGTTGTCATATGTTGAACACACCTTATGTGGCTCTCAACAACTCAGAGAGGTAGGTACTATTATAAAATTCCTATTTTACAGACTGGGAAACTGAGGCTCAGAGAGGTGAAGTGTGCCTAAGGTCACAAAGAGAATAAATGGCGAAGGTATGAACTCAGTTTCCGGACTCCAGCACGTGTGGTCTGATTTCCTACTTTCTTCCTCTGGGTCCTAATACCCTCACACCTCTTTCCCAGGACTTGATAATCCTTCTGGTGGGACCATGCCTTACATAGTGTAAAGCATCTTCATCATCTTGCATTATCTTTGCATCCTCACAACAGCCCCTGGCTGCAAACAGGGCTGAGAGATCAAAGCCCCAGAGAAGTAAAGTCACAGCCCAAGGGTACACAGGAAGATACAGAGCCCAGAGTCATTTGGAATGATCCATCCAACTGGGCGAGGGAAGCCCAGCAGGTGGACCTCTGTTCCCTATGAGACATCTGGCACCAAATGGCCTGTGTTCAAAGCCCAGTTCCTCAGCTTCCTGGATGTGTGACCCTAGGTGAGTTAATTTATCTCTCATGCCAAATAAGGCTAATGGAAAGCAGTCCAGGGGTGAAGACCAAATGAGTTAGTGTGGGTCAAGAAGGCAGCACAGGACCTAGCACACAGTAGGTACTTAATAAATGGGTCTGCAGCCCCCTCCCCACCTGTGCACACCCCTGGGATAGGGAGAAGGAGTACCTGTAGCAGAGGCTGGGGTGACTCATGGATAGAGATGATGTGTGTGATCTTATTCCGGCCCAGCTGATCCGGGTCTTTGGCATCTGAAAGAAACAGAATAGTTGAGCCAATCTGGCAGGTGTGACTTATTTGTTACTGATGGCCAAGTGCATGTGGATGAAGCCTGGAGTGCTGCCTGCCCAGCTCTCCTCCTCAACCCTCCTCCTCTACCTTGGCCCACCCTCTGCCTCCTCTCTGCCTCTCTTGCTTCTGGGGCACTCACAAGTAACAGCTCAGAATCTCCCCCATCCTTGTTTATGCTGCTCTTTTTGTCCCAACACCACTCCCTAGCACATCTTTTGACCTAAAAGTAGCAAGTCAACTTCTAGGAAATCTTGTCTCCAGAAGCATTTGCTCACTTAGAAAGCCATGTGTAGAAGACGATGTTCTCTGCAGTACTGCTTATATCAGAAATAGTTTAAAAATGGAAACAATCTAGCCAGGCATTGTGGTAGGTGCCTATAGTCTCCCAGCTACTTGGGAGGCTGAGTCAAAAGGATCACGTGAACCTAAGAGTTTAAGGTTGCTGTGAGCTAGGCTAACATCATGGCACTTGAACCTGGGCACCAAAGTGAGACTCTATCTCAAAACATACATACAAACAAACACACATACATAGATACATATATACAACATAAAAATGGAAACAACCTAGTGATCACGGGAAAAGGCCTGGGTAAATAAAGGTATATCCATACTTTGGAGTACTGTGAAGCCATTCCAAAGAGATCTTTATGTTGCTGTGCAAGGATGTCTGTAATATATTTTTAAGTGAGAAGCACAGCTTCCAGAATAGTGTACAGAACAGGTTCCTGCTTTTGTTTTAAATATTCTGTCTACAAAGAAGTATGAAAAATGGCCCAGGGTTATACCCAGCACTGCTATGCATGATTATCTCTAGGGACTGGGTGTCCTCAGATGACACATATCCCCTCTTCAACAAACATTTACTATGTGCAGCCTGTGGCTGGGCTCTGGAGGCCTGGGGTCAGTGACCATGGGGTCACTGCATGGCTCCTGCCCTTTTGGGACTTACACATTTAAAGAGGATTCAGACCTTAGCCAAATACTCACAGAAGTCGATGTAGATGAGCTGCTGAGGTGGCTCCCAGGAAGGAAGGAGCCAGGTTTTATGATGGTGGAGCACCCAAGCGCCTACCTCCTGAAGCTTTCTCTGATTCCCACCTTGGGTCCCCCAAACCTCAGATCAGCCTGTCTCTTAGCATGTTTCCTACCCAACAGCAGCCTGGAAGCTTGAACCCTTGAGGGCAGGAATGGGGTGTTATACATCTGTGTCCCCGTCTGAATTGAAGACTGTAGAAAGGATGGATGGGAGGGTGAGGACTGCAGAGCTTGTAGGTTCAGCACCCCTTGGTACCAAGGGTGTGGGGTTGGTGCTTGGGACCTTGCTTTCAGGAAAGTCCAGCCCTAGCCTCCATAGGCCTCTCCTCTGAGGAGGAGGTGGTGGCTATGGGGGAAGGGTTCCCAGCTTCCCAGCTAGAAGCAACACCCCCAAACAGACCTCAGCCCAGAACCCCAGAGTCAAATGAGCCCTTAGGGGCCTTTTGAGCTGAGGAGGAGGCTGAGGCTCAAAGCAGGTACAGACTTGCCCAGGTCCATAGCTCTGGTCCTGAGCCCTGTTTAACCTCATGGTGAAACACCGGGGGCTGTCAGTATCAGGGTCCTGATGCCCCCTCAGTGCCTTCAGTCCTGGGGACACTCCCCCACCCATGCGCCTCTTTGTCCTCCATGAAACCTTACCCCATCCCAGCCTGGCGACACTTTCCTGCCCCCAGCCCCATTCCTGAGCATGTCCATGCTGCGTGGGCCAGGGCATGAATGGTGGACAGAGGCCTGGGACCGGCAGAGTGCCATTGCCTTGGGACAAAGTGGGCAGTGCTCACCAATGAAGTTTCCGAGGTAGAGTCCAGGAAGTACCTATAGGAAGGACAGGCAGGGGTCACGAGGGAAGAGGCTGCACCCCCTCCCACTCTCTGGCTACTAGGGGCTCTATAGCCTTTTTCTGTACTATGAAGGCTGCCTGGACCTCAGGATTCAGGGAGCAATCTCCTCCCGTTTGTGGGCCCTCCGTCCTCTGTGAGAAGGCTTTGGGGTTCTGGGGAGGGTGGGAGAGTGACAAATTAACCACAGTGGGGGGCTACGGGAGGGGCCACCTTGGGTATGGGTGATCCAGAAGAGGAGGGAGGCTGTGGTGGCAGTGGGCAGGGAGAGACATAGGGGGAGAGTAGGAGGCGAGCCAGGGACCTGCAGGTTGGGTGGGTGGAGAAGGGAGGCAGGGAGGCAGGGACAGGTGAAGAGCCCCAGGGAGAGGGGGAAGGCTAGAGAAACAGTGGCCAGACAGAGTCCAAGGGAGACAGACACCCGGGACTCACAGGGATGTAGATTCTGGGAGTGAGAGAGCCACAGAAAGACACAGCAAGAGATACAGTCACACACACACACAGAGGGCAGAAACAGGCAGAGACGAACAGAAGAGAGAGGTAAAGACACAGACAGATGCGGTCTCAGAGTCACAGGGGGACAGAGATCCAGCCACACCGAGACTCAGCGAGACCCAGAAGGTCAGAGGCGGGCGGACCGACGTAGTCCGAGCAGGGGCACCGCGGCTGGCCGGGGCTGGGGGTGGCCAGAGAGGGCTACGCGGTCCCCGCCCCCCTACCTTGGTCATGCCATTCCCCATGATCCCGGGGGCGGGGATCCGGGTGCACCCCCAATTCGTCGCCACCCGGAAAGCGGTCAGGTCACAGTTGCCCTGATGGCCCAGGCCCGGCGCCCGCAGCCTGGCAGGGAGTGGGGGGCCCGGTGTCCGCGGCCCTGCCCAGGCCTGCCCAGCCGCCGCCGGCGCCGCCGCCACTGCTTGCCGACCCCCGGCCCGGGAGGGAAATGATGGTGGAGACGCTGCTGCCGCCGCCACCGCCACCGCCGCCGCAGGCTCCTCCTACCCCTTCGGTCATGTGGGCCCCCCCCCTTGGGTCACGGCGGGGGGCCGGACAAAGCCCCAGTGTGCCGGGCCCACGGCCCGCGGGACAACGGCAGCTTGTTGAGCCGCGTGGGACTGCCACCTCCGGAGGTGGGGGCGGGGCGATCCCCCCACCCTGGCACTGTCTGGCGCGGACTGATTGGGGGATGTGGCAGAGCCCCCCGGCTGGGCGCAGAAACTCAGCTCCCAGTTCCGACTCTGCCTGGACCTTCTTCCCGGCTCTGGGGCAACGTGATAGGGGCTGGACTTTGACAGCTAAGGGCTCTGCTCTTCAGGTTCTGTTTCCGACAAGTGAAGTGGGTAATTCCTTCTGTTAACTTCCCCCACCCCCTCCCATGCAGCCATTATACCAGCCAGCCTTCCTCCTCTTCCTCTCACCCAACTGTTCATCCTCCCACTCCCCTATTTACCCATTACCTGTCCTTAGACCCACTCATCCTCCCATCTATCATTCATCCATTCATCCTTCCATTCATCTTTCATCCATTCTTCCACCCCTTCCTTCCACCCACTTTGGCCCCTAAGAGGATGATGCCATTTGGGTAAGCTTTGCTGGGCCCAGGTATAATCACCATTAGGGGCCCCAGGAAAGCAGGGAAGTGTTGGGAGGGGGAGGTGTGGCAGGGTTCCACGGACTTGGGTCCCTTGGAGTAAAGAAGACTACAATAGGATGTAGTTAGGGGGAAGAGTCTTGAAAGGGTGAGTCTGGAGAGGAAGGTTGGACTGCTCAGCTCACATCTAACCTGCTGGCCAACCTTGGGAAACTTCCCCTGCACCCCAGCTAATCTTATCTGCAGAGGGTGCCACAAAAAAGAAAGGAAAAAAGTGTATTAAAATTGTAATGCCCGATATATACCAATAACATTTGTTACCTTGTATCTTGTATCTCTCTTGTAATTGCAGAAGTCAAACCTGACTGGAGTATTACCTCCTATGGCACTGAAATAGAAACAGCTGAACCAGCTTTTTTCCTCCAGCCATCACCTCCACCACCCCTGCCGCCATCTACAGTAGGAGGTTGAGGGGGACACTGTGGGTGTAGAACAGGACAGAGAGAGGAGAGAGGATAAAGGAGATGGAGTCCCTTTGAAATGCACTTATCAGAGAAAGAGAAAATGTTTCCTTTGTGTTTCTTCCTTCTTCAAGTTCACAGTTTACATGGGGCCGCCTGTCTCAGCTCTTTCTGTGCCCAGGGTTCTCATAAAAACCAAACTGTTCAGGTGGGGCGCAGTGGCTCATGCCTGTGATCCTAGCACTCTGGGAGGCCAAGGTGGGTAGATTGCTTGAGCTCATGAGTTTGAGACCAGCCTGAGCGAGAGTGAGACTCTGTTTCTACTAAAAATAGAAAAACTGAGGCAAGAGGATCACTTGAGCCCAAGAGTTGAGGTTTCTATGAGCTATGATACCACAGCACTCTACCCAGGGTGACAGCTTGAGACTCTGTCTCAGGAAAAAACAAAACAAAGCAAAATAAAGCAAGAACAACGCCAAACTGTTCAGCACATAGTTGCTGAGCACTTACTACATAGATTGTAAGTATTAGGGAGATAGCAGTGGATAAAGTAGATTGTTTCTATTTTCATTAGCTAATTATCTAGGCCAGCATTGCCCAACAGAAATGGAATGCCAGCCACATGTGTAATCACATTAAAAAGTAGAAATGAGTTAATTGGGCTTTCTATTTGTTTGCTTGTTTTAGAGATGGGTTCTCACTATGTTGCTCAGGCTGGTCTCAAACTCTTGACCTCAAGCAGTCTCCCAAAGTGCTGGAATTACTGGTGTGAGCCCAGGGCTGACCTGAGTTAGCATAGTATATCCAAAATGTCATTTCAACATGTGTCAATATTTCAAAATTATTAATGAGACTTTTTATGTCCTTTTTATTATAGTAGGTCTTCAAAATCTGATGAGTATCTTCCACTTAAAGTACATCTCAATTCAGACAAGTCATACTTCAAGTGCTTAATACCCATATGAAGCTAATAGCTACACATTGGACATCTCAGATCTAGGGAAGGCAAATAAAATAAGTGAATAGAAAAATAAAGCAC
>CAUYQV010154068.1:0-34496 GCA_963574575.1 Galagoides demidoff | reverse complement strand
CTCAAGCGAGTCTCCTGCCTCCGCCTCCCAAGTAGCTGGGACCACAGGCGCCCGCCACAACGCCCGCCCATTTTTTGGTTGCAGCCATCATTGTTGTTTGGCGGGCCCAGGCTGGGGATTCGAACCCGCCACCTTAGGTGTACGTGGCTGGTGCCTTAGCTGATTGAGCCACGGGTGCCGAGCCAATTATTACTTTCTTTGGACATTGTTAATCAGAAATTTGTACTTGAAATGGCCTTAGGGAATTTTTATTGCAGCTTCTTAAATTTTAAGATTTATATTTTCAGGTTTATATCTTTTGCAAAGATTCGTGATAAAAATAGGAACCATTAGTTTGATTAGCTATGTCCTCTTAATAGTAAAATTTTAGTTTGATTAGTTATGTCCTCTTAATAGTAAAACTGCCACACTGAAACATGAAAAAGAGCAGTCAAAAGATAGAGACCAGGAAACACTGTATTTATCTTCACAGAGGAACAAGAGGAATCGATTTATAATCTCTACATCTCTGAAGTTCGAAACATTAGACTGCGATTGGAGAACTGTGAAGATCGATTGATTAGACAGATCCGAACTCCCCTGGAACGAGATGATGTGCATGAAAGTGTGTTCAGAATCACAGAGCAGGAGGTGAGAGTTACAGATATGCTGGAAAAATAACTAACAAGATAGATTACTGCCCGAATGACCTTAGGTCTCAACCCCTGTGACTTCTTATGTGTTGAACTTTGCTCATTAGTCACATTGTGAGAGCTGAGTATGTATTTATTGCTGATTATAAGCTAGGATTCTATAAATCAGTTCCACCTCTGAGCAGGTAAATGAGGGAACATGTACCCTCTCGCCCCCTGTGGAGGCTCCTCACAACGAAAGTCACGATACACCTGCTGTGTACAGAAGCACTAAGTTAGATGTTGGGGCCAAGGAGATGGGCAGTGAGGGAGTTACTGATTGTAACTTTGATGCCACGGATTAGTCTCTTTAATAATGAAAAGGTAAGCCATGTGTTGATTTTTAAGTCAGTGATCATAATGTGAAATGTACATTTTTGAACTGTTTTGAGAAAAATGCCTCATCCATGGTGACTGACAAATTCTCATGTTCTTTCTCTGTCTTATAGAAACTAAAAAAGGAACTGGAACGACTCAAAGAGGATTTGGGAACCATCACAAATAAATGTGAGGAGTTTTTCAGTCAAGCGGCAGCCTCTCCCTCAGTTCCTACCTTACGCTCTGAGCTCAGCGTGGTTGTTCAGAACATGAACCAAGTCTACTCCATGTCCTCCACTTACATAGAGAAGTACGTGCCTGCGGTCTTAGTAGGAAATGTGGCTCATGCGACTGTCATTTTATATACTGTTAATTTAAAAATTCATTTTTATTAATGTAAATATTCACTTTTATTTTGTCTTAGGAAAGACATTAAATACTTTTATGGAATTATGACATTTCTCTGTGTCGAAAGGGGCTGTGCCTCCGAGATTAGGCATACTGTGTTATCCTCCCAGTAGCTGTGGTAGCTCAGCTGCTGTAACCTCTAGGATTTTCCTCTCGTGCTTGGCCTAAACAAGATTAGAAGGAAACCATCTTACATTGGACTATCCTGCTAAATACTGTCTACTTGCAGGGTAGGGAATGGGGCGGAAGACAGGCTGTCTATTAAGAAGAGGTGAAGATGACTCTTGTAGTCAATGTGTCAGCGTCCCCAGAGAAAGAGAAGCTGTGCCATGTGTCATAATGATGCCTTAGCACTGCATTATGTGAAATCAACATTTAACAACCGGTGGCTATTGTTTGATTCCTTTTTAAGGTTGAAAACTGTTAATTTGGTGTTAAAAAACACTCAAGCAGCAGAAGCCCTCGTAAAACTCTACGAAACTAAACTGTGTGAAGAAGAAGCAGTGATAGCTGACAAGAATAATATTGAGAATCTAATCAGTACTTTAAAGGTAGGAGTCTCACCTTTGGCTATTTTTTAAGACCATCCTCTAAGTATTTCTTTCACGCTAGCTCAGATCTTTAAACATCAAGCATTAGATATCTTACTTTGAAGGTACTTTTGAATGGATTTATTCCATTTCATGTTTCCATAATTCCGCAGCTTACTGTAAATAGATATGGCCAATCACTTCCATCTGAGAAGAGTTCTTCTCATCTGAAATTTGATCTTTTTAGATGGTAACTTTTGATAATGAGCAGAAGGAGGAATTGAAGCTGAAAATCAAATTTTTTTATAAAAGATACCCTTGCTAAAAGAGGCACTTCCTCTAAAATATCAAGGAGTTAAACAGAGGACTTACTCTAAGAAAGGAAAAAGACTAGTAGTCGTACTCCTCCGTATCATATATTTCTATATATATTTCTCTATATAAAACTATTGGAAAGCAACTGTGAGAAGTTATCTCTGTGATTTTTCGTGTAAATATTCATTTTTTTTAAACCACAGAATTAGTAGGCATTAAGCACAGACAATTAAAGGACATTTCACAAATTTGCTTATGGAATATATTTTATTTTCTTGATGTGCAAATTCAACTGAGCCAAACTTCATAAAATTGTCAATTTAGGAGAATCAAAGTGCTGTCAAATATTGGCAATTTCATAAGGTTCACCCTAATATAACATCTTATAAAGGAAAGATATTCTTCTTTCCTTTATCTGTTTTTATATCAGTCATTTATAAACACATTGTAAAAATAGGTAAAGACTGTGTTTACCCAGCAAGTGATGGATGTTTGTTTTAGCAATGGAGAGCTGAAGTCGATGAGAAGAGAGAGGTCTTCCATGTGCTAGAGGACGAACTGCAGAAAGCTAAGGCCATCAGTGATGAGATGTTTAAAACATACAAGGAACGGGACCTTGATTTTGACTGGCACAAAGAGAAAGCAGATCAGTTAGTTGAACGATGGCAGAACATTCATGTGCAGATTGACAACAGGTTAGTATCCTCTTTGGTTCCATTTTAGTACAGATTTAGTATCCCTCTGTGTACTTGGTAAAATCTAAATTTGTTAGGCTTTTAAGAAACTTCCATAGTAATAGCTCTACCTAATTATATTTCTTTCTTAATATGATAAGAAATTTAGTAAGACATTTCACTTCAAAATAAACATTTTTCAACTCTCTATTATTAAAGGTACTTATGTATTCTGACATTTGTATAGTTAATCTACTTACTTTTTCTAAGGGAAAAAAAAACAATATCGTTCTTGAATTATAATGATATTCAAATAACCTTGATGCAGTAAGAGCATTAATCGTGTGTTTGTTGGGGTCATATGTAGTAATTTATACTAGACCTAAGACTGGAAAGCAATTGAAATGACGTGATGGTCAGATCTATCAGTATAGAGTATAAATTATAAATGTCTTAACACAATAATTAAGTAAACAAGATGATGTATATATTAACCAGTGTGATGTAAGCAGCACATTGCACCCCATAAATGTATTAATGTATACATGATTTATGTGTTTATGATTTAATAAAAAAAAAAAAGAAAGAAAATAGGAAAAAGTTGAAATTGCCCAGTGACTAAGTTAAAAAAAGCAAACCGAAACAGGATGGCTTTAGGCTCATCTTAAAAGAAATGGATTAGTGTCCTTTCTCATTTGTTTTCATGTTTCTATTAATGTAAATAAAATTATTTTATGACATAATACCATTCTTGAGAAGTAAAATTATGCTGAAATATATAGTATTACCACATCTCTTGTAAGTGATAAAAAAAAGTTTAATGTGATAGTTTTAAAAATCATAGAAACAAGTACTTAATCACAGCTTTCCCTCTCTGCAATCATGTTGAACTGCTCATTGAACTACCTTCTCCTTATTTCAAAAGTGACACTGGCACTTGATGCAAGCCTTAGTTATTCAAGACATCCTGATTGATAAGTATTATAGTTAAAAATCTCTTGATTTTTACTTTTGGCTTGTCTCTAGAATAATAAGTAGCACAATATTACACAACTCTGGGACGAAATGCTTGTGTTCAACCCAAAAGCCAATATAGAGTGCCCTTGCAAGTGGTGCCCCAGGTATTACAGCCGTGAATTCTTTACACACAAGTGCAGTGTCCTGCAGTTACTCTGTCTCTCCCTTCTCTCCCTCACACCCTCCTAATGGATGCCACTGGAAACTCTGACTGTTTGGTGACTACTCTCTTAGGTTACGAGACTTGGAGGGCATTGGCAAATCCCTGAAGTACTACCGAGATACCTATCACCCGTTAGATGACTGGATCCAGCAGGTTGAGACTACTCAGAGAAAAATTCAGGAAAATCAGCCTGAAAATAGTAAAACCCTAGCCACACAGTTGAATCAACAAAAGGTATGGAAAAGCGGTTTCTTGTACTACGGTTGTGCCTGTAGTTGGTCATTCATGATTTTCAAATTCCTAATGATCATTTAATCATAGGTATGGAAAGCTCTTCGATACTTTGCTGGCCCCTCTAGTTTTGTGGGTTCCTAAATAAATAAAAATGGTTAGTGGTAGAAAATTAAAGTATCACATTTTACAGAAAGCTGAGAATGTTGTTCTATCTTTAGGGGCCAGTACTTTCCAGCTCTTTTTTCATTGAGAGTAGGGAGTGGCCAAAGGCATCAAATCTGCTTGTGGATAATTCCTGTGGAGTTCAGTGATTTCTTTTGCTCATGGTGGGTTTTTTATGTGGCTTTATCTTGCCTTATTTACCCACATGTCACATTCCTTATTAACTGCAAAGGGCTAAGGATCTATACTGTTAATGTGGGTATTTCTTAGTTCCTGAGGATCTTAGATGGTAGAACTGCATATAGTACCCTATCATTTTTCCTCTAAACTATATGTGTTTATAGATGCTGGTGTCTGAAATAGAAATGAAACAGAGCAAAATGGATGAGTGTCAAAAATACGCAGAGCAGTACTCAGCTACAGTGAAGGTAAGATTGATTTACTTTAGACAAATTTAACATTTAGATGTATAATTTACAGTGTACTTTCAAAGTCATACAAGTCATTTCACTCTGTGTTAAAAGGTAAAAAGACGAAATCCTCATTTGAACTTTTTTTTGATGCATTATCTAATAATTCTTTGTGAGAGTGGAGTCAAATAACAGTCCTGGTTCATTCACACTCTCTCTCGGCATCACACACGTGTGTAAGCTTGTGTGCACCCCTCAACACGCACCACCCCATATCCACCAGAATGAATATAGAGCTCTGAAGCTGGTTTCTGAATCACCTCTGCTCTTTCTTTTTTCTTTTTCTTTTCCTTAACGTTGCTAGAATATTCCATGGAAGAACTTCTCACTTTCTCATTTAGGGGACATTTCTTATTCTTTTAATGTTATCATTGACAACTTCTCAGCTTTAGCCTTCCAGATCCACAGTTCCATTGCCTAGCTGAAAGAAAGGGAGATTGCCTGTAACTAGGATATTATAATAAAATTTTTGTGAGCTTCCAAAGAAATGTGGGGCATTACCTGACCACCGTAAATGTTTCTGATGTTATTCAGACCTTAAAAGCATCTTCAGGAGGACTGGATAGATTTCTAAAAATGTAGGATGTTTTGGTTTTGTTTTTTTCTTGGAGACAGAGTCTCACTTTGTTGCCCAGGCTGGAGTGAGGTGGTGTGACCATAGCTCACTGATCCCTGGAACTCCTGGGCTCAAGGGATTCTTCTGCCTCAGCCTCCTGAGTAGCTGGGTACAGTAAAAATAGGCAATAAAAGATCAAAAATAGTACACTTTTATAGGACACTTATGAATGGAGCTTACAGGATTGGAAATTGCTCTGGGTGAGTCCGTGAGTGGTGAGTGAATGTGAGGGCCTCAGACATTACTGTACACTCCTGTAGACTTTGCAAACACTGTACCCTTAGGCTACACTAATTGGCAAAAGAAGAAATGTTTTTTCTTCAATAATAAATTATCCCTAAGGTTAAATGGCACACCTCCTGGGTGAGGGGCCCAACTGCCACGGGGACCTTACCTAACAAATGCGAACATTGCAACCTAATGGTTTGTACCCTCATATTAATTGGAATAAATTACAGTTAGCTTACTGTTGTTTGTACTTTATAAACCTTTAATTTTTTTAAACTTACTCTTTTGTAATAGCACGGTTTAAAACTTTGACACACACTATACAAAAATGTCTTTAATATCTTTATAGGCTTAGAAATTTTATATCAAACAATTTTTTTTAATTTTTAAACTTCTTCGTTAAACACTAAGACACAAAGACATACACGAGGCTAGGCCTACACAGGGCGAAGACCACCATCACTGTCTCCCCCTGCACGGCTTTTCCTCCGGAAGGTCTCTGGGCAGTAGCACTCCTGAAGGACCTATCTTGAGGCTGTTTTACAATCAATTTATTTTTTTGTAAGTGGAAAACAAGTATGTATAATAAATACATCAAATGGTAAAATGGTCACTATTATCAAGTATTACGTACTGTAGATGATTATATGTCTTACGTTTTTATACGATGCCAGCCTGGCAAGTTTGTTTATACCAGATCACCACAAACACACGAGTAATGTGTTATGCTGTGATCTCGGTAGGGGATAGGAAATTTTTAACTCCATTTTGATCTTAAGAGACCACTGTCATATATAAGATGTACCCTTGATCAAAAGGTTGTTATATGTGACTCATTTATACAGTTCATTCAGTGGAACTAGGTTCTAATTATCAGTGTTGAATCACGAAGGCATGAAGCTCTTAGTGCTTTGCTTTAATTAGATTTATCTTTTTAACCCCATTCTACAGGACTATGAATTACAAACAATGACGTACCGGGCCATGGTAGATTCACAACAAAAATCTCCAGTGAAACGCCGAAGACTGCAGAGCTCCGCAGATCTCATTATTCAAGAGGTAAAAGGAGTATGAGAGAGAAGGGAAGGAGGATAAAAGGAACAGCATTTTAAAAAACAATTTTATTTATTTTCAGTGTGGTAAAATACAACAGAATATAAAACCATTTTAGGGTGATGCCTGTGGCTCAAAGGAGTAGGGTGCTGGCCCCATATGCCAGAGGTGGTGCGTTCAAATCCAGCCCTGGCCAAAAAATTGCAAAAAAAAAAAAAAAAATTTTTTTTTAAAGTGTAATTTAATGGCATTTCAGTATATCATAGTGTCATGTAACTATCACTGGTGTTCATTACCAGAAATTTTCCATCATCCCAGACAGAAAGTCTATACCCTAAACATTATTAAGGGTTAAAAAAAAATCTTTAAAACATATTTATTTAGGATTATTAACTCTAGAGATAAATAAATGGGCTTCATGGCTAAATTTAGAAGAAAATTACTTAGTGTGGTTGCACAACAGTAATGAGTTCATTCCTATATATTATTGGGAAGTTGTATCCTTTACTGTTCCAAAGTCTAGTGGGTATTGTAATTATTACTCAAAGTTCATTCAATTTAATAAGGGCAACTGGAGAGTATGTTATTATTTTCTCCTTATTTGCAGTTCATGGATCTGAGGACTCGGTACACGGCTCTGGTCACTCTCATGACACAGTATATTAAATTTGCTGGTGACTCACTAAAGAGGCTGGAAGAGGAGGAGGTAATTGCTAACCACAAACAGATAAATAAAAAGGAGCTCAACACGAGCAGTAACTACAGAATTGTTTGTGAAAGCAGAAAAGGTTTCATGATAAATTTTTGTGGCTGATAGTAGATTAATTTACACAAGTAAATTAATTAAAAACATTACAGTGAAAATGAGTAAAGGTCTAGGATTTTTGTTTCTTTTTAAGATTCTCTCAAATACCAAGGCATTTAAAAATTTTTAGTTCAGGACTCTACTGTGATAGGGTTAATGTCCTAAACAGATCTATTTAAATTATGAAATACAGGCAGGCAGGAAGAGTTTTTTTCATTTTTCTCACAGCTCAGAAGTATTTCTTTGGAGTATAGTTACTGCTACTATGATGTCTATAGAAATATTGCTGGATGCATTTGTTTTATGCATTGAAAATTAATTTACATCTTCAAATTAAAATTATTATAAATAATAAATATAGTAAGGAGACATTAACCTGAAAGTCGTAGGTGTCGTACAAAACAATATTACTTTTAAAGAATTACGGAATTCTTAGTCTTATTTTTGTTTTTGCCAAAAAGATCATTCTGATTTGGAGGACTTTTGGAAATTCACAACAAAATGATTGGAGACCAAGGAATTAGTTCCAAGGAATTAGTGTTGGAACTTTTGGAACTTTGGGTTCTGAATATAAAAATTCTGTTCAGAAATGGAAAGAGTGAGGAGTTACTTATGAAAATCCCCAATTGTCATAAAAGACTATTGTATTTAATGTTCAAGGGATTATGCTATGCTTTATTATCTTGATATGCTCAGAACAGATGAAAGTAGTTCACTGAACGCTCAAATAAATTTTGTGGGATCAGCCATTTTAAATTGGACTATTGTTGAAATTCTGAAGGTGATTATGCTTGGTGTAACTCCATTCATATAAGAGAGCCAAGACTTAGTAAACATCTATTAGATGTTACTTCTTAGTTTGTAAAAATGTCAACACTTTTGTGAATTATTTTAGTCTGTTCAGAGTCAAGATTTCTGCAGCTAAATCACTAACATAGCTAAATGCAAGACTTTGTAACCAGTTTCCTCTGTGCTTAAAAAGGAGTATGAGAATGTTTATCTATGAAAGAAATCCCCCCCTTTTTTTACATTTTTAGTTTTTGTTCTCAAAAACCATTTTAAATAATATTCAGATCTCTTAAATTGTATATGCAGAAATCAGATATAAAATAAAATAATTTTAAGTCTTTTTTTCCTTTCTTACAGTATAAATTTGATTGTATATGTATGGGCTACTTTGCTCAATTTATCTGATGAGGCAAGATATCTATCTTTAGAAGACCTAAAATATATGTAAATCATTATTATCATCATTTGAAATATCACAGATTTATAGTTAATTGAAAATCAAAACAATAATATAGTTAATGGAAGAACATGCAATGACTGTAATTTGAAATAGAAAATAAGACCACCATCAAGGATCATATTAATAGAATGTCTTTGGAAAGATGTACATAGCTCAGCTTTTAGGCTCAAAAGTGTAGTTTTTCTGAAACTAAGTCTTAAAGATCCACATGAGAAACCTTGGTCTGAGAGCAGAATTTATTTTAACAAATATGAATTCAGCATAGATGCAAGTTAACTTCAGAAGTAATACCAAATTAGTTAGGGAAATGTTCATAGAATATCTGTAATAGATTGTAGATGTGATGAAGAGGTTCTTTAGTCTGTGTTCAGAGCAAAATAGATTAAATATTATTAGATATTAATCATTGAGATTAAAGGACAACTTTGAAGAACATTAGGGAAAACATGAAGAAATTTTTTATGCAAATAAGTTTGAGATCTACAAGAAAACAAACCAGCAAATGGACTATTATTCTTAGTGGTTTTTCTTACATTGGCTAGAACATTCAAGAGTTATCCAGACAACACAAGGTGATTAACAAATCACTTTGCCTTTACTTAAGATATTGAAGGTTCAACAACAGGTATTTTTTTCAGAGGAAATTTTCATTTTTTTTTTTTTTAACCTGAGAATCTGACCAGGAAAAAAAAAAAGTCTTAAAACTTCTTAGCATTAGCTAAGTTTTAAAGGTGGTTTGATAAACTGAAAAAGAACCTCTTAAAAGTAGTCTCCTAAAAAATATGAAAAACTCAATATTTCAATAGATATAATGCTTCAGAGTCACAAAGAGTTGACCCTGATACTGAAATAAAGAAGATAGAGCAGTGAGCTTAGCAGATGGTGATGAGATTTGTTTCTGTATTAATTATTATTAGAAACTATATTTAGGTTAGCAGAGGAAATTCACATCAAAATGATCAGGGATCAAGGAATTAGAGGAAGCAAAATAAGATGTATGTTGGTTTTTTTTTTTTAATTATTGTTTGGGATTCATTGAGGGTACAAAAAAATGAGGTTATACTGATTGCATTTGTTAGATAAAGTCCATCTTATAACTGTGTCCTATCCCCACTGGTATGCCATACACCATGACCCCTCATCCCCCCTCCACTCCAAAACAAATTTGTTATCCAAAATAATGTCTCTACTACTTTTTAAGTTCTTTCTAATTATTGTGATTTCGAGTTGATACAAAACTAACAACATTATGTTATTAACAAAGATAACTAAATTGTAATTATGCACTAACCTTGATCCTGCTGTAGTTACTATAAAGCGTACTCCTCCCAGCTGAGGTTGATTCTATCATCAGTAGAGTAAAAAGGGGGTGTTTTTGTATTTTATTTTACAAATGGAAGCACAAGCCCTAAGTATATTTGAAAGAAGCTATTATATTTAACAAATATCTTTATTTTATGGAGTATCTAAAGGTACTTGTCAAGGTGGATTCGTATGAGGCATGTCATTATCAACAACAACAAAATCTGTGAGTACATGAAGCATACCTTTCCAAAGCCAGCAGGGACTGGGGCTGCCTTTGCATTAGCAATTCTGATTATGATAATTGTCGTCATATGGCAAATATAAACAAGTAAGGAATTTGACTTAAAAATTTTCAAGTCTTTATACATTTTCCTTTTTCCCCATGTTAAGTATCATTTCTTAATTTGGCTGTCTCCTCTAAAGTTCTTTGTTTTGTTTCTTTAACGATAAAATACGAGAATGTAAATATCATTTTTAATTTGCATCAAGCTAGATAAAGAAACTGAATTCTTCAGCGTCGTTCAGTTCCTGTGTCTTATCTGTTTTTAGTTCATAGGACACTGTGTTGTGTGCAAGAAGAGATAGAGAAATGTCGTGAGAGTCTTAGTTCCTATCATGTCATTCACCCATTACAAGTTTACAGAATCGTTTAACACGCCCATCTCAATTTCCCTACCTGGAAGAGGTCGGAGTCGTGCTGTATGTTTTGTCAGTTCCCTTCTTGCTAAAAAATCCCAAGCCAGCTAATTTTTTAAATAAAATTATTCCCGAGGGACAAAATAAGATTCTTCCGAAAACCTGTCTTGAAGGGTTGTTCTTTGTCTCCTACTGTCTCCTTGCTGACGCTTCCTCCGAAGGTGGTGCTGGTGGTGATAGTGCTTATTCTGCATTTGGGCTCACTTGGTTTTCTAAGTATGTTACACATCAGGTACAAATTGTAAGATAAATTTGAACAGAACGGGATTGACGCTTTCAAAACATCTCTTGTAGATTAAAAGGTGTAAGGAGACTTCTGAACATGGGGCATACTCAGATCTGCTTCAGCGCCAGAAGGCGACCATGGTTGAGAATAGCAAGCTGACGGGGAAGATAAGTGAACTGGAGGAGATGGTGGCGGAGCTGAAGAAGCAGAAGTCCCGCGCTGAGGAGGAGCTGCCCAAGGTCAGAGAGGCTGCGGAACATGAACTGAGGAAGCAGCAGAGGAACGTGGAAGACATCGCCCTGCAGAAGATAAGGGCTGAGAGTGAGGCCAAGCAGTACCGCCGGGAGCTGGAGGCCATCGTGAGAGGGAAGGAGGCCGCCGAGCGGGAGCTGGAGCGCGTGAGGCAGCTCACGGTGGAGGCCGAGGCCAAAAGAGCCGCCGTGGAAGAGAACCTGCTAAACTTCCGGAATCAGCTGGAGGAAAACACCTTCACCCGGAGAACGCTGGAAGATCACCTTAAAAGAAAAGATTTAAGTCTCAGTGATTTGGAGCAGCAAAAACATCAGTTGATGGATGAATTAAGAAGGAAGAGAGATAACGAGGAAGAACTCTTGAAGCTGATAAAGCAGATGGAAAAAGACCTCGCATTTCAGAAGCAGGTAGCTGAGAAACAGTTGCAAGAAAAGCAGAAAATCGAGTTGGAAGCCAGAAGGAAAATAACGGAAATTCAGTATTCGTGTAGAGAAAATGCATTGCCGACCAGTGCAATGACTCAGGCTGCATCATGCAGGGCAGCGACCGGCCTTCAGAACGATCACGATAAACAGAAAGCGGCCCAACTACAGCAGCAGGTGCGCGACCTGACAGCGGCCAACAGGAGGGCTGAAAAGGACATGCAGGAGCTGAAGTATGAGCTCAGCGCCCTGCAGCTCGAGAAAACATCGTCTGAGGAAAAGGCTCGTCTGCTAAGAGATAAACTGGATGAAACAAATGATACCCTGAAGTGTCTTAAGTTGGAGTTGGAAAGGAAAAACCAGGCAGAGGAACAGTATTCCCAGCAACTCCGAGAACTTGATAGGCAGTTGAACCAAACCACAGGGAAAGCGGAAGAAGCCATGCAGGAAGCCGATGATCTCAAGAAAATAAAGCACAGTTACCAGTTAGAATTAGAATCTCTTCATCACGAAAAAGGGAAACTGCAGAAAGAAGTGGACAGAATCACCAGGGCACACACCATGGCTGAGAGGGATATTCAGCATTTGAATTCGCAAGTTCATTCTCTGCAGGGCGAGCAGGAGTTCGAACGACTACGAATATGCCAGAGAAAATCAGATCATTTAAAAGAGCAGTTTGAGAAAAGCCACGAGAGGCTGCTTCAAAATATCAGAGCCGAAAAAGAAAATAATGACAAAATCCAAAAGCTTAATGAAGAACTAGAGAAAAGCAACCAGTGTGCAGAATTGCTAAAACAAAAGGTAGATGAGCTGACCAGGCGGAATAACGAGACCAAATTAATGATGCAGAGAATTCAGACGGAGTCAGAGAAAGTGGTTTTCGAGAAACAGGCTATCCAGCAAAGATGTGAAACTCTGAAAATCCAGGCAGATGGCTTCAAAGAGCAGCTACGCAACACAAACGAACACTTGCACAAACAGACCAGAACAGAACAGGATTTCCAGAGGAGAATTAAAGGCCTGGAAGAGGACCTGGCCAAAAGTCAAAATCTAGTGAGTGAGTTTAAGCAAAAGTGTGACCAGCAGAACATTATTATCCAGAATACGGAGAAAGAAGTGAGAAGTCTGAATGCGGAGCTGACCGCGTCCAAGGAGGAAAAGCGCCTGGGGGAGCAGAAGGTCCAGCTGCAGCAAGCTCAGGTGCAGGAGCTGAGCGACAGGCTGAAGAAGGTCCAAGACGAACTGCACCTGAAGACCATAGAGGAGCAAATGACCCACAGGAAGATGCTTCTGTTTCAGGAAGAATCTGATAAATTCAAGCGTTCAGCCGAGGAGTTTCGGAAAAAGATGGAAAAATTAATGGAGTCCAAAGTCATCACGGAGAACGATATTTCCGGCATTAAGCTCGACTTTGTGTCTCTTCAGCAAGAAAACGTCAGAGCTCAGGAGAACGCTAAGCTGTGTGAAACAAACATCAAAGAGCTTGAAAAGCAGCTGCAGCAGTACCGCGAGCAGATGCGGCAAGGGCGCCACGTGGAGGCCAACCATTACCAGAAGTGCCAGCAGCTGGAGGAGGAGCTGGTGGCTCAGAAACGGGAGGTCGAGCAGCTGAAGCACAAGATGGACCAACAGATAAAGGAACATGAGCATCAGCTGGGTCTGCTCCAGTGTGAAATCCAAAGAAAGAACACGGCCAAAGACGGCACCGTCAAACCGGATTTCCAGACCACGGCGAAGGAGTGTCAGCAACCTGGAGACCTCTCTTCCAGGAGTCCTGGACGCCTTCACCAGACGGCCAGGTCTCCTCTGTTGAGATGGGCTCAAGAACCCCAGCAGTTGGAAGAAAAGTGGCAGTGTCGGGTTGTCGAACAAAGACCAAAAGAAGGCCAGTTCTGGCCGGCAGGGGCGCCCCTGGAGAAAGAGAAAAGCCAGCAGTGTTACTCGGAGTACTTTTCTCAGACGAGCACTGAGTTACAGATCACTTTTGAGGAGGCAAACCCTATCACGAGACTATCAGAGATTGAGAAGATAAGAGATCAGACCCTGCGCAGTTCCAGACCACCTGCTAAGTACCAAGACAGCAAGTGTGAAATGGAGCTGGTGAAGCTTTTGGCGCCCTTAGAGGTACACTCCGTGTTCTGAGACCATGTCAGCTCCTCACGGCGAGCCTCCTGTCTTACTTCCTTTCTCTCCTCGACTAAGTTTTTAACAATTCTTAACGGGATTGGCTCTTGGTAGTTCTGACAGGAAAATCATGTGGTGATTCTTCTGGTGTTTTACCAGAGTCTTCGTTATAAATTATCATTCCTTAATTTTTGAATGTTTGAGATTAAACATACATATAGTGGGAATACTGTTATATCGGAGGAACTACGTTTTGAGAAACATGACTATAAAAATGATAGAAGAACTGAGCAGTTAAAGTTAAAAAACTTAAACTTTTAACATATTCTATGGCTAAATTTCATCTCAATCTTATTTCTTTTTTGAGACAGAGTCTGATCTTGTCTTAACTCAGTAGAGTGCCGTGGTGTCATACAGTTCACAGCAACCTCAAATTCTTGGGTTTAAGTGATCTTCTTGCCTCAATCTCCTGAGTAACTGGGACAACAGGCACCTGCCACAATGCCTGACTGTTTTTAGAGATGGGGTCTTGCTCTTGTTCAGAGTGGTCTTGAACTCCTGAGCTCAAGCAATCCACCCAAGTCTGCCTCCCAGAGTGCTAGGATTACAGGGGATTACAAATGTGAGCCACCACAGCCGGTTCAATTTTTTTTCTCCTCACTCCCTCTCTTCCTTCCTTCCCTCTGTTGCCCTGGGTAGAATACAGTAGCATCAGCATAGTTTACAGCAACCTGAAACTCCTGGGCTCAAGTGATCCTCCTGCCTCAGCCTCCTGAGTACCTGGGAGTACAGGTGGGTGACACCGCACCCAGCTAATTTTTCTATTTTTAAAGAGATGGGGTCTTGGTCTTGATCTCTTGAGCTCGAGTGATCCTCCTGCCTCAGCCTCCTGAGTACCTGGGAATACAGGTGGGCAACACTGCACTCAGCTAATTTTTCTATTTTTAGTAGAGATGGGGTCTTGATCTTGATCTCCTGAGCTTAAGTGATCCTCCTGCCTTGGCCTCCCCTAATATTATCATAGGCATGAGCCACTGCACCCAGCTTAATCTTATTTAAACATACCATTTTAATACCTTTAATTGTTGTGTAAAGTATACTTCAGACTCTCAACTTATTATTCACGATCCTGCCTTGGTTTGAGATTTCTCTTATTTCATTTTTTTAATTCAAGAAATTAGTTTTGGACTGAGAAGGGTAAAGCGACAATGTTCTTTAGGTGATTTTTAACATCTTATAAATTCCTGTTACAGATAGCTAAGAACAAGCAGTGTGATATACACGCAGAAGTCACAACCTTAAAACAAGAAAAGAACCCAGTTCCCAGTGCTGAAGAATGGATGCTTGAAGGGTGCAGAGCATCTGGTGGACTCAAGAGAGGAGATTTCCTTAAGAAAGGCTTAGAGCCAGAGCCAGTCCAGAACTCTGATGGCGATTATGCCTGTTCAGTCAGGGATGATGAATTTCAATTCCAGGGGCTCAGGCACAGTGTCACTGCCAGGCAGCTGGTGGAAGCTAAGCTTCTGGACATGAGAACAATCGAGCAGCTGCGACTTGGTCTTAAGACCGTTGGAGAAGTTCAGAAAACCCTCAACAAGTTTTTGACAAAAGCCACCTCCATTGCAGGGCTTTACCTAGAATCTACAAAAGAAAAGATTTCATTTTCCACAGCAGCCAAGAGAATCATAATAGACAAGATGATGGCTTTGGCATTTCTGGAGGCTCAGGCGGCAACAGGGTTTATAATCGATCCCGTTTCAGGTCAGACTTACTCTGTGGAAGATGCAATTCTGAAGGGAGTGATTGACCCTGAATTCAGAGTTAGTCTTCTTGAGGCAGAGAAGGCAGCCGTGGGATATTCATGTTCTTCCAAGACATTGTCAGTGTTTCAAGCTATGGAAAATAGAATGCTCGACAGACAAAAAGGCAAACATATCTTAGAGGCCCAGATTGCCAGTGGGGGCATCATTGACCCTCTGAGGGGCATTCGTGTTCCTCCAGAAATTGCTCTGCAGCAGGGGCTCTTGAATAATGCCATCTTACAGTTCTTACACGAGCCATCCAGCAATGCAAGAGTCTTTCCTAATCCCAATAACAAGCAAGCTCTGTACTACTCAGAATTACTGCGAATGTGTGTATTTGATATAGATGGCCAGTGCCTTCTGTTTCCATTTGGGGAGAGGGACATCTCCAGCCTCAATGTAGAGAAAACTCATAAAATTTCTGTAGTCGATACTAAAACAGGAGCAGAACTGACTGCATATCAGGCTTTTCAGAGAAACCTAATTGAAAAAAGTGTGTATCTTGAACTTTCAGGGCAGCAGTATCAGTGGAAGGAAGCCACATTTTTTGAATCCTATGGGCATCCTTCTCATATGCTGACTGATACCAAAACAGGCTTACAGTTCAATATTGATGAGGCTATAGAGCAGGGAACGCTTGACAAAGCCATGGTCAAAAAGCATCAGGAAGGTCTCGTCACACTTACAGAACTCGCTGATTCTTTGCTCAGTCGGTTAGTTCCCAAGAAGGATTTGCGTAGTCCTGTTGCAGGGTACTGGCTGACTGCTACGGGGGAAAGGATCTCTGTGCTGAAGGCATCCCGTAGAAATTTGGTTGACCGGATTACTGCGCTCAGATGCCTTGAAGCCCAAGTCAGTACAGGGGGGATCATTGATCCTCTTACTGGCAAAAAGTACCGGGTAGCTGAAGCTTTACATAGAGGCCTAGTTGATGAGGGCTTTGCCCAGCAATTGCGACAGTGTGAATTAGTAATCACGGGCATTGGCCATCCCGTCACTAAGAAAATGATGTCAGTGATGGAAGCTGTGAATGCAAATATCATAAGTAAGGAAATGGGACTCCGATGTCTAGAATTTCAGTACTTGACCGGGGGGTTGTTACAGCCACAGGCTCACTCTCAGTTGTCGATAGAAGAGGCTCTCCAAGTAGGTATTATAGATGTCCTCATTGCTACAAAACTCAAAGATCAAAAGTCATACATCAGAAATATAATATGTCCCCAGACAAAAAGAAAGTTGACATATAAAGAAGCCTTGGAAAAAGCTGATTTTGATTTCCACACTGGACTCAAGCTGTTAGAAGTCTCAGAACCCTTGATAACAGGAATTTCTAGCCTGTACTATTCTTCCTAATAGGACGTATTTAAATAACTTTGTACAGGGTTTGATGCCAGCTGGTTTGTGCTGTCTGTCCAGAACATGTGACATCAGCTGATTGTGTGACATACACTCCCTTTATTTCTTGAGAGCTAGAAATAACTTATTGCTCAGAAAAGAGAGTAAGTTTTAAATGGAAAATAACGGAAGATTTGCCACCCTTAAAATGATTTCAGGGGCAGCGCCTGTGGCTCAAAGGAATAGGGTGCCGGCCCCATATGCCTGCGGTGGCGGGTTCAAACCCAGCCCCGGCCAAAAACTGCAAAAAAAAAAAAAAAGTTTTCATTTAGCTTTGAGAATAGTTTTTTGCATCTTGCCTATGCTGAAATAAACACGTTTTACCTAGACTATGGCATAAGCTTGATGAAATGCATCAAGTTCACAGCGTCATTTCTTCAGAATTCCTTTTCACCAAATAGATCCAGCCTGGTATTAGGGTTCCCATTTAGTCAGTGATACCTTGCACTCCCTGAAACAGCCCACCAAGCAGCCACAGATGCAAAAACTCATTCCCATCTCCATGAGGCTTCGGTGTTTTAGATTGCTCCAAAAACCGAAAAAGCTTTGAATTTTCCCGTATGTGCTTACAGTGACCTTCTTTACGTATTAGAAAGTTTACCACCATTTCTCATTTCTAGTTAAGAGTTTGGAATTAAAAGCTAGCATTATGAGTGCATTGTGTGTTTGAGGAGGAGAAGAATTTTCTTCCTTCTGTGTATTTTTCTTATGTTTGTAGACATTCTCTATTCTTTCATCTTTCTGTTTTCTGATTATCTTTCTGCCAAGGTGCTCATGGTTAGAATGCTAATGCAAAGGCAGCGATTCAAAGATCTTCTATTGCTTCATGAATAAAGTTGAACTTTTTAGTTTGTCCTATTGATGGAACAGCTGGGAGGTTGGACCAATCACTGAGGAATGTTTGTCACAGCTCTCTTTGCTACTATAAACGTTTTGGAGATACATCTGCTCTGTAACATGTTAAACATGGTTAAGCAAATAAAATATTTCAGTAGCCTGTGTGTGATGAAAAAAACATTTTTTTACCTCTTTGTTTTATATGGAGAGGTCCGTTTAATAGCTCGGTCATTTATTGGAATCTCTTTTTTTTTTTAATCACCACACTTGTCAGAGGTCACTGGAAGAAGAAAAGAAAGAACATGTTGATAAAGCCAAAGAATTACAGAAATGGGTCTCAAATGTCAGCAAGACATTGAAAGATGGAGAGAAGGCTGGAAAGTCTACCTTCTCTAAGCAAAAGGTATTCACAGAGGTCCTGGTTTAATGACAGCGGGTAGACTTTACTGAGTTGGTATGGTCCAGCTACCATAACATTTAATTCTTTGCCGTAATTTTTCCCATCTCTGTAAGCAATTATAATGGAGGGCAGAGAGACTAAGTAACTTGCCCAAGAAATTAAGGCCAGTATGCGGCAGAAGAAGGTATCTCTGATTTCCGAGCCTGAATTCTATATATTGGCCGTACTATTACTAAGCTAATACGTCGTTACATCTCCCTCCTGATCATTATCGTGAAAATTGCTGAAGAGCAGAATCATCCTGTTTGATTATCTGTGCATTCCATATTATAAATATGGAAACATGAAAAGTTTTAAGATCAATCAAAATACACACTAGGTTGTTAACACTCTTGAGTATTGACTTCAGATGCTTTATTGCATCTTTTCTATTTCATAAGGAGGGATTTACAGTCATTCACCAGAAATTCCAGTTTCTTTCTCCTACGCAAAGGAACTCTTTAGTCCCGTGGGCCATTGTCATGTCCCAGCTATTTGGCATTAGGCTGCAGCTTGTGCGATGTTGGGGTTCCATTGGACTGCACCACTGGCCGCTCTGGGGACTTCAGTGCTTCTGCTGCTGGTGATAGCACTGGGATTGCTGCTGTATTTTTAGAGACAAATTTCTGCTAAGATAAGCATTTTCCTCAAGGAATATTTTTCCTTTATTATTATTTTCCTGCCCTTGCCTGACATTTGGAAATTTCATGGCCTATCACCACATTTCAATATTTATCAGCCCCTCCTAGCTCTGCATCAGTACATACTTGTCATCAGTTAAAACAGATTTTGTCAACATGACGAATTAGGGGAAAATGGCAATGTCTTGACTAGTTTTATCCGTGATATGCGCCAATAAGGCAACCCACGTCTTGGGTTCTTCCTTGGTGAAATTTATAGACCTGAGTATACACTTGAAATACTACTTATAAGTAAATTTGTATTAGCTCATATGCTTATATACCATATATCTCACAGTGCAGAAGAAATGAGAAGTTATTCAGTGTTTTAATTCAAAAACCTTCATAAATTTAATGCACGTATTTCATTGAAAATACAGTCTTCCCTTTTGTTTTCTCATCAAATAGGAAGACAAATAAAATAAGGACACAAACCTTTCTAAAGATTTCTTGGGAGAACAAATTTCTTTTGTGATATGTGGATTATAAGCCATTGTATTTTCACATTCCAATAGTTTAAAACCCTATGCATTACTCAGTCAGATTTAGACCTGATACACATCAAAGTAGAGAGGTACTATTTTTATGCAGATAATGGCCTTAATTATGACTTTCTAAGAGTATTTGGCCTCTTGTTAAAGGAAATTTAAGGTAATTTGATATGAATGTGTTCTTCAAAAATCATTATGGCTTCATGATTACCTATAACTGTGAAAAATCGGTTTTAAGTTGGCTCTAAGAATACACAGGAGAAAAAAATGACATCTTTTCATTGGAACATTTCCTCTCATTTCTGCTCATTTAAAAGAATGGCAGCTAATCTCTGAAATGAGAGATTCAGGAGCTGTGGTCCCAGCTACTTGGGAGGCGGAGGCAGGAGACTCGCTTGAGCCCAGGAGTTGGAGGTTGCTATGAGCTGTGATGCCATGGCACACAGCTACCCAGGGGGACAGCTTGAGGCTCCGTCTCAAAAAAAAAAATAAAAATAAAATAAAACTTATTTCATTTTGTAAAAGCTAGCGTTGTTTAGCTCTTCCGAGGGAAGGATTTGAATGCAACTTCTTTACTTTACAGATTTCCAGTGAGGAAATATCAACCAAGAAGGAACAGTTATCTGAAGCACTTCAAACCATGCAGATTTTTTTGGCTAAACACGGAGACAAGTATGTTGGTTGTCATGATCTCTTTGATGCAGAGTAGGGAAGTGTTCTTCAAAAGGAGATGGAAAGTTTTAATGAATCAAGATTTATAAAATGAAACTCAAAGTAATCACATTCTCCTTAATGTGGATATAAACTTAGGAACTTAATTAACTGTCACTTTTACTCTTCACCACAATTCTGAAGGATACCAATTTTCCTTATATGTTTTTGATAAAGAAACAGGCTCAAAGAGGTTAAGGATTAATAGCTAGTGAAAGGTAGAATATGTGAAAAGGAGGATAAGTGAAAGGTGGCATAAAGACTTCCTTTTGGAAAATATGTGTAAATATCTTCGTTTTCTTAGGTGAGACTTACGGCACCCTGATTTCTCAGCCTTTGGTCCTACTTTTTTGCAATAAGGCACTTCACGTCTTTTAATCAGTACCTCAATCAGAAAAGGAATTTGTTCTTTTCTTAAACTCTTTTAGATGACCTCTTCAGGATAATTCCAGAATGACCTTGTATGAGACAATTTCCTTAAGTTGAAACTAAAGTTATCTTGAGAAATGGTGCCTATTGCTCCTTTTCCATTTTGGGATTAACACTGGCGTGTTTCCTTCTGTCAGATAATAATGGTTGTTATTCTGGAAATTTGGATGGTATAGAAGTGCCAAAATACTTTTAGTTTACAGCTTTCCTTCAGTCCTGTTCTCAGGCAAGGGAAAGATTGCTATACAGTCATGCCAAGACTTGAGAAATACGTATGTGAGGCCGTATTTTATTTTATAAGCATGTGACAAAGTTAGTGAACCTAATGCATCATCTTTATCGCTTGAAGACTTGCACTACCCCTTTTAATACTTGGTTATTCTAGAATGACAGATGAGGAGAGAAATGAACTGGAAAAACAAGTGAAAACTCTTCAAGAAGGTTATAATTTATTATTCAGCGAATCTCTGAAACAACTCCAAGAATCACAAACCTCAGGAGATTTAAAGGTAGAGGAAAAGGTAATGTTGATTTGAACGTAAGGCTGTTTTAAGAAGCTTCGTTTTATTGCATGGCTGTGGAAGTATATGTCAATAATAAAGAAATGACTGAGTTTTGTACGTGGATAAAACATGGAGTTTATTTAAATGTTGGGAGATTTCGGTGTTTATTAAATGCAGTCTTATACTTGCTGATCATCAGTTTCTGTGACATCTTAATCTCTGCCTTGCATGTTAAAAGAAAGGAATCATTCATTTTTCTAACTCTTCTCTTTAAAAGCCATTCTTCTAGTATATTACATGGTATAAATATGATGTTTTAAAAGACCTGTGAGTCCATCCTTAAAGGTGGCATTGGTGTTTTAAAGAGTTTGTTTGATTTTCAGAGAAATGCCAGAGACTTACTTGAGTAACACAAGGCCATATACTATAGTGAGGATGCCTTACCATCTTCTTGAAGTTTGGCACTTAAACTTTCTAAACTTGACTGTACATTTATTAACCCGCCCAATATAATTTTCAATATTCAAAAAGTTATCTTTATATTTAATTTTGTTACTCCCGGGACTATTTTCCACACAATTTGTCATGGTTTGGGGGTATGTAGCAATTTTTCTGGTTTCTTAGTTTTTGACTGTCTTTGAAGAAGTCTTATGCTGTAAACATCAATAGCATGGGGTTTGATTCTCTCTTTCGTGCCACTAGACTCTAATCTCACCCAAATGCAGAAAGCATGATTTGCCTTCTAGGTATGTGTTGTGTTTCCTCACTATCATCATCTACTCTGTGTGTCTTCACTAACCTTGTTAATATACACGATATTAAGTTTTCAATTCACAGATGCATGTTGTTTTCAAAGCTTTTATCACATCCTGTGCTGTTGAATAGATCACTGACATAGATCACTTGTGCATTTGAGCTGCCTAACATTCACAGCATTGCTGCACCTTGGTAAGTAGAGGATTTTTATGTTGAAGCGTATTATTTATTAAAAAAACAAACAAAAAAAACCCGCAAAACTAAGTTGCATGAAACTCTGCCCACCCTTGTCTGACAGACTGACCTGAAATTTTTGTATTTTCCTTTCAGCTGGATAAAGTGATTGCAGGCACCATTGATCAGAAAACTGGAGAAGTCCTTTCCATCTTTCAGGCAGTTTTAAGAGGCCTCATTGACTATGACACAGGGATTAGGTTGCTTGAGACACAGCTCATGATTTCTGGTCTAATTTCACCAGAATTAAAAAAGTGCTTTGACCTCAAAGATGCTGAACGTCATGGCCTTATTGATGAGCAAATTCTATACCAACTCAGAGAACTAAATGAAGCTAAGGAGATTATTTCTGCTGTGTCATCCGCTACAATTCCAGTCCTGGATGCCTTGGCGCAAAGCATGATATCAGAACCCATGGCCATCAAAGTTCTGGAGATACTGCTCTCCACAGGCTTTCTCGTCATTCCAGCTACAGGAGAACAGTTGAGCCTACAAAAGGCTTTCCAAAAGAACTTGATTTCCTCAGCATTGTTTTCTAAAGTACTAGAAAGACAAAATATGTGCAAAGATCTCATTGACCCCTGCACCTCTGAGAAGGTGTCTCTAACAGATATGGTACAAAGAAGTGTTTTACAGGAAAACTCCAGAATGTGGCTCCTACCTGTGAGACCACAAGAAGGAGGTCGAATAACATTAAAATGTGGAAGAAGCATAAGCATTTTAAGAGCAGCTCACGAAGGTCTCATAGATCGTGAAACCATGTTTCGGTTATTAGGTGCACAACTTCTTTCTGGAGGTCTGGTCAATGGCAACTCTGGTCAGAGAATGACCGTTGAGGAAGCGGTGGCAGAAGGGGTGATTGACAGAGACACCGCCAGCAGTGTCCTCACGTACCAGGTTCAAACTGGTGGAATCATCCACTCAAACCCCGCCAAGCGCTTAACGGTGGATGAAGCAGTCCAGTGTGATTTAATCACGTCCAGTAGTGCCCTGCTGGTACTGGAGGCGCAGCGAGGCTACGTTGGACTCATCTGGCCCCACTCTGGTCAGATATTTCCCACATCTTCATCCTTGCAGCAAGAGTTGATCACAAATGAATTGGCCTACAAAATCCTGAATGGCAGGCAGAAGATAGCTGCTCTTTATATCCCTGAAAGTTCTCAAGTCATTGGTTTGGATGTTGCTAAACAGCTGGGAATTATAGATAATAACACAGCATTGATTTTAAAAAATATAATACTGCCTGATAAAATGCCAGATTTAGGAGATGTAGAAACTTGCAAAAATGCCCGGAGATGGCTCTCTTTTTGTAAATTCCAGCCATCTACGGTTCATGATTATAGACAAGAAGAGGATGTTTTTCATGGAGAAGAGCCAATGGCAACTGAGAGCTCAGAACAAACTAAAAAATTATTCCTATCTTACTTGATGATAAATAGCTATATGGATGCAAACACAGGGCAGAGGCTTTTGCTGTACGATGGAGACTTGGATGAGGCTGTCGGTATGCTGCTGGAAGGCTGTAGTATGGAATTCCCTGGCACATTTCTTAATAATGCTCCACGTAACAAAAAGGATGAATGTACAGTTTCACCAAGTAGTTTCGATAAATGTCATGGCAGCGAACCCAAACGTAAAGAGATCCCTGAAAATAAAAATTATGCCACAAATGAAGAATTTCATGAGGTGGGAAATCATATCGTGAGTAGTGAATTTTGTGAGTCAGAGAGCCCAGCAAATATAGTATCAATTGATCATAAATTTAACAGTCCCAATCCCATGTCTTATTTAACACAGACTGAACTTGCAGAAGTTAGAGTGCTTGGACCTGACTCTAAAAACATACTTGAACACTGTAAAAATCAAAGTCAAGTTGAAACAAGCGAACATGGAAATGAATGTAGTCATTCTAAAGACATTAAAAACTTTGCAAGTGATTTGATAACAAATCCTACTGTGAAATCAAAAACGGGTGGATTCTGTGATCTGAACAAAACAGAGAATGAAGAAAATACATGCGAGGATTCCCCCATCTTTGACTATTCCCCAAGGCTAAGTGCCTTGTTAAGTCATGATAAATTGAGGCACAGTCCAGGAGGTTTTAATGAGGCACATGCCCCAGAAAGTGGAGGACATACATATAACACCTCTGCATTGCCATTTAATGACCAAACCATGTTATCAGGTCATACAATGGGAGAACGATTTCAAGACCAGTTTCTGGGAATTGCAGCTATTGACATCAGTTTGCAGGGAGAGCACTCTGAAGCTTTAAATATTGGTAGTAGGACTCCTCAAGTGCAGTATCACAGTGTTAAATACATGTCATGTACTTCTGGTGAGGATGAAAAAATACACACTCCTGCTCAGCAGAAACCTGAAGATGAGCAAAGTGAGGCTGGGTTAAAAGAGTGCCCTTGTGCAGCTCCTGCTTGTGGGACACTGTTGCTCAAAGAAACCGTCAGTGCTGGTGACTATGAAACATCACTGCTGGATAGTCAGAAGAGTGACACCGGAACAGATACCGAGAGTGATGATGACTTTTACGATACCCCCTTGTTTGAAGATGATGACCACGATTCTCTGCTTCTTGAAAGTGACGATCGGGATTGTCTGCAGCCTGAAGACTATGACACACTGCAGGAGGAAAATGATGGGATGACTCCTCCAGCTGATGTTTTTTATGACGTTTCAAAAGAGAATGAAAATTCTGTGGTTCCTCAGGAGGGACTAATTGATAGCTTAAGTGTGACAGGCAAAGTACAGTGTCTTCAGGATTTCCCCATAGGTATCGAGAAAGCTGAATTAGATTCTAGTCAAAGAATGCATCAGGATTCATTTAGCTCAGACAAAGGGAATGAATGGTTCCTGGAAACTGAAGGGGAATGCACAAATACCCGTGAAGGTGATCGCGAGTCTGACTCATCGACTGATGATGATATTGCAGGAGAGAAGGAGAGCTTGAGTGCTTCATTAAAATTTGATGACACTGGCAGTTGGAGAGAAAGACAAGAAGAGTGTGTAACTGGACAAGAAAGTCCATCTGATGCTGAGTATTTAGATTCTGTGCAAAGTGAAGAAAGTTACGGAGATTATATGTGTGACAGTAATGATCAAGATGATGACAACGGTGGCTCTGATGACCAGAGTAATGACGATGTTGGTGTTGAAGAAGAAGGCAGAGGAGGAATGGGAAGTGAGAAGAGAGAGCCCAGGTGCCAAGACAAGGCTGAAGATAGGGATGTCCAGTCGTGTGCTTCCATTGTAAAGGAAAAGGAGAACAGTGATGGAAGTCAAAGTGTTAATAAAATGATTCTCCCAGATGAAATACATGATTGTAGTTTTTCAGAAAAACAGCAGAGTGCAAGTGTTTTACAGCCTGAATCAAGTAATATGAGTAGCTTAGTTACAGAAAGAAGCAACATTCCAGAATGGACAACTGAGATTTTTGATAATAGCAAAGAGGATGTGTTGAATCATGAGATGACACTAAGGCATGCAGTGCCACCTGTCATTAAAGATGCCGAATCTGAAGAAGACGTTAGCCCTGTAAATATTTCAGGTAGTAGTATCAGTTCGACTTCTGAATTAAGTAATAATCTAACAAACATAAAGTTTAAGTTGATTCAAGAGCCAGAATGTCCTGACCTTGTGAAAGGTGGAGATGAGTATCTCGAGAATGTACAACCTACAGTTGACTCATCTTTTGAGAAAGTCATCTATTCTGAGCCTGATTTAATAGGTAAATCTGCTGAGGGAAGCCGTTGTTCATCCCTCGCCTTCGTCACTGACGGAGATCATGAAGGAAAGGGAAGAGGTCCAGTCAGAGGGAGAGTCAGCAAAAGTGATGCCCCAAAAGAAGACAAGACATCAGTTCAGAAGATGAACCTGGATGAGAGGGAAGTGCTTGCAGAAGGCTTAGAAGAAAGTAAGTATCTCAAACTTTTACCTAGTAAAATTACAAGGGACAGTCTTAATTTAACTGATAGTCCATTTCCACAAATCACAAACGATGAAGAACTTACTCAGAAAGGAAGGCTTAAAAAGGCAACTGCACCTCTTGCAGGCGAACCAGAGAATCTACAGACAATGATTAGTGAAAGTCCCGTTCTGTCTGAGAATCTTGAAGAGATCTTTGACGCATCAGCTTCCACAGTGATTGGTGATGGCATGACTTCAGACGTCCCGCCGTCTGAAGGGAGTACACGCACTGAGGAACATGCATTCGCTGATGGACCTGAAAAAGATCTTGATTTGTTTACGTATTTAAAACATTGTGCTAAAAATACAAAAGCAAAAGACCTACCAAAACCAAACGAAGATATCCCAAGCTGTGTCTTAATAGCTGCCCCTCCCACACAAGAACATTTAGGAGTTAATGATACAGAAGAGAGGTCAACTTGCATCCAAGAGGACTTGCCTCTAAATGAGATGGTGCCCCCTGACGGCCGTCATACTGGAGAAAGTATCTCAGAAGAAGGAACAGAAATTTCTCAGTTCACACTAGACAGTAATGAAACCGCACCTTCAAACTTACCTCTAAAAAAGGTGGAAGACCATGGGAAAGGTATTGTGCCATCTGAGCTCTGTAGAAATAACTCCAGTGATGTGTTAGGTCCCGACTACTCATACTTAGAAATAAGCAGTGAGAAAGAAAACACCGAGCACCAGCCACCAAAGGAACAAGCCTTGTCTCCAAGACCCCAAGAAAAAGAGGTTCAGGTTTCTGAATTATCTGAGGTATTTGTTGAGGACGTACAGGATATCTTAAAAAGCAGATTGAAAGAGAGTCATAGGGATCTTCAAGAGGTTGAAGAAACTTCAGCTTGTGCAGACAGTAGAATTTTAATTCAAAACTTAATTAAAAGGATTAGCACATCACAGTTGGTAAATGAAGCATCTGCTACACCCAGTGACTCTAAGATCAGCGAGTATCCTGGCGTTTCCCCCGTTAGTATCTCATCGGAACTAAAAGCGGAGAGTAGAGACGATTCTATTGCATATCTCAAGTCGGAGCTTCTCCTTGCTCTGCTGAAACAAAGTCAGCAGAGCCAGAAGATTCCAGGGGCATTTGAATTGATGAGAGAACTAACTCAATTGGAGCATAACCTAGGGAAAAGAGGTATTGCATCTAAAGTACTTCCACTGCAACTTGAAAATATTTTCTACAAGCTGTTTGCTGATGGATATTCAGAAAAAGTAGAGCAGGTTGGAGACTTGAATCAAAAAGCACGTGCTACTTCTGAGACCGTGGGAAAAAAGCCACACGTTCTTGGTGATCTTAAAAACAAGGAAGGAAACTACTGTTCCCTTAACTTACAAACGATAAAAGAAGCTGGCCAAAAAAGTTCTGCTGGGTGTGGATCAGCATGGCCAAGCAGTGAGAAGCTCGGGGATCTATGTAATAATTCCCCAAACCATTTGGAATGTATTTCAGAGTCAAGACGAGAGACTTCTGGAGACAACTCAGCAGGACAAGTAAGTTGACATTTTCATATTCAAATACCTGCATGAAACACTTGCTGTATTTTTTTTTGTTTGTTTTAAAAATCTGCATAAAGGCTGTTGAAGTAAAATTGTCCAAATTTGTTTTTAGTTTTCCAATGAGTTGCAGCAGTGTTTACAGCACACTGAAAAAATGCAGGAGTATTTGGCTTTGCTTCAGGATATGCAACCCCCCTTAGACAACCAGGAGTCTCTGGATAACAGTCTAGAAGCACTGAAGAATCAATTTAAACACTTAGAGGTAAGGGCTGTCTGCTGCCTATTTATAAATGGTAGTTCGATTAGATTTGGAAGGAGAAGCAGATTACATTAGCTTTGTTTCTTGTTTATGCTTGTGCTTTTTATTAAATAGAAACTCTAAATAGACCAATTTCTTTGCAGACATTTGAATTGGGATTGGCTCCAATTGCTATTATTTTAAGAAAAGATATGAGGTTGGCGGAAGATTTCTTAAAGTCCCTTCCCAGTGACTTTCCCAGAGGACAGCTGGAGGGATTGAGCGCTAGCCTCCAGAATTTGCAGACTTCCTTTTCTTCCCTCAGCGACGTGTCTTCAGAAAGAATGAAACAGATCATGCTTGCAATCGACTCTGAAATGGTAGGAATAACATGTCACATTCCGGTATTTGAAGAAAATTTGATTATTTGAGATTTTAGTCATAAGATGAAGCCTTTTGTTTTTATAAGATTAAACCCGTAAACCAGAACCACTGTGTGCAAAGATTTGAAATGTGGGGGACAGACAGAAATGCATGCACCATTTTATTTTCTAGTCTAAACTAGCAATTTCCCATGGAGAATTTCTGCATAAACTTGAGTCATTCTCGGATTGGATATCAGAGAAGAGCAAATCTGTGAAGGATATTGAGATTGGGAACGGTCAAGACACTGAATGTGCAAAGAAAAGTTTGGAGTTTCTCAAGGCAAGTATCAGATATGACGTAGTATATCTGAAACACCTATGGATCTTGTATAGTAAGTGTTTGCTAAGGCTGTAAGGGATTCTTTCCTTTCTTGGTCTCTAGAGATGTTTGTTTATGGCTGTGAAATAATCATAACTTAATGGCTACCATCCTGCTATGATCCCAAATGCCTTATCAAACTCTTAACTGCTGCTGACATGTTGAGATTCATATTGATATTTATATCAATAAATTTGTACTGATATTTATTTTCATATTCATCTATATTTATGTGATAGTTACATAGATGTGAAACGGTAGTAATTAGTCATATAAAAATAGTCCCAGAAATACATACCAGTATAAGTAGTACAGTCATGTGTCTCTTGAGGATGGGGATGCATTAAGAAGTGCAAATCAGTAGAAGGTTTTATCTTTATGTGAACATCAGACTGTGCTTCTGATGCCTAGAAGACACAGACATGATTGTTACAGTACTAAACGCCCTGGGCAGCTGTAGCTCCTCCATGTGTCCAGTATTGTAACCTTAGGAGACCAGCATGACACTATATGGTCAGTTGCGGAATGAAATGTTGTTCCATTGTTACCTGGTGAATGACTATTTATATGCTACTCACCTTGGCGTGCTAGGTTTTTTTTTTTCAAGTTCTTAATTTGAACGGGATCTCTCATGGACAGCAGTTGGGCTTTTCTAGGAGTCAAAAAACTGAAATTCTGGCCCGTTTAATTCATATTTCAAATTTCCCATGGTCTTATGTGGGTGTTACCACAACTTTGTGGGTGTTGTAAATACTAGACAGTAATATTTTCGTGTAGATGTTTCCCTTCAATGTGCTAAATATACCTAAGCTGGAAATTTGCCTTGTGTCAGAGTTACATTTTAAGTATGATATGGCAGGCAAAGATAAAATATTCTTAGATTATTTACCTTTTTAATAATATACCAGCTACCTTGGTGTTTAAATAATTTATTATTGTCCTCTCTTACTAGACAATAGGTAGATCTTTGACGAATGACACAAAAGTCAATAAACCTTTCCGTCATTGACATAAGAAGCCTATTTAAAATATGTTATGTTTATATATAAAACATTTCTGTGGCTTAGCCCTCTATGGGTAACTTGTGCTCCTTTGTTCACAGAATGTCATAAAAGAGCTTGGACATACCAGAATGCAGCTGGAAGCCACGGCCTTTGACGTGCAGTTCTTCATTTCTGAATATGCACAGGATCTGTCTCCCAGCCAAAACAAACAACTGCTGAGGCTCTTAAATACAACTCAGAAGTGCTTCCTGGATGTGCAGGAATTAGTAACCACCAAGGTGGAACGTTTAGAGACTCAGTTACAGCTAGAGCAAGATCTCGATGATCAGAAGGTTTGCCAGTCTTCGTGGACTTGGAATTCTTTACTTTTAGTGTGAAACTGTAAAGCAGGCACCTAGGGGTTATAGCGTGATAGGAAAGGTTTCCTGGAAAGGCCATAACGGACAGGGTATAATAATATGTTTAAAGATTATTGCCTTCCATAATGATACTATACTATAGTTGATTTTAATTTTCGTGACTCTCGAAAATATTCATTTTGGCTGAGAGTCTTGAATTTTTTCCCCTAAGAGTAGGACATGTGGATGTGCTCAGAATGTAAGGACTGAATTGGGGACTGTGTGGCTAAAGAGGTTAAGAGTTTGCTTTTCCTCTGGGAGGTGAGGTGGCCAAGCAGTTCAGAGCGTGGCTGTGGAGTCAGGTTGCCTAACTTTACCTCCTGGCTGCATAACTCATTTGTTATGTGACTTAGGGCAAGTCACAGAAGGTCAGTTATCTTGGGAAATCAGAAATCCTAACAGTGCTAGCCTGGTAGTCTCTTGAGTATTGGTTAAAAAAAAAAAAGTGCATATTTAAAAAGACACTTTGTGACTGGATGCGGTGGCTCATACCTGTAATCCCGGCTCTATGGGAGACTGAGGCAGGAGAATTGCAGAAGGTCAGGAGTTGGAGACTAGCCTGAGCAAGAGTAAGACCCCGTCTCTACTAAAAATAGAAAAAGTAGCTGGGCATTGTGGCAGGCACCTATAGTCCCAGCTACTTAGGAGGCTAAGACAGGAGGGTGACTTGAGCTCAGGAGTTTGAGGTCGCTATCAGCAAGGTTGCATGTTAGCTTGGGCAACAGAGTGAGACTTTGTCTCAAAACAAAACAAAAACAAAAAACCATTTTGTACCTTGCCTGGCATGTGTTTGACTTTTACTAAACGTGATCTCTGGCTATCAGATGAGTAATTAGTGTATATATAATAGGAAAAGGAAAGCTGCAGGTAATTAGTAATGACATTTTAAGTTAATCTTAAAGATTTAACAGATTATATTAAGAGTGCTAATAGCAGTAATGAGCACAGGGGTGGGTATGCAGCCGGACATAGGGATCAGTACAAAGACTGCATGCAGCGTTCCTTTTGTTATTCCTTAAAGCACAAGGCATTGTCTCTAGCACGATAACCTGTATGCACATATCAAATACGTTAACTGACAAATCACGACTAACTTCTCTTTTGATGTCTTTTTGCAGAATTAATTCTGTGTGTAGCAGTTCTCAAGAGCTTAAGAAAATGGGATGTTTCTTCCTGTTGGTCAGAAGTTCCATCTCTTGCACATGTGCATGGCCAGTATTCTGTTGGGCAGTTTCATCTAAACGTGATCTCTGTCCGTGTTCATGGAACAAGCTCCTACTTTCTGTCTCACCCCACGCTCTGTTCGTACCCCACTGCTACCATGTTTACAGCATACTTCTGAAAGCTTATTAGAGGAAACTTGAAAATGGGTTTGAATGAGAAGCTGTCGCAATCGTGATTTTACGACCAGGCGTTTAAGATGTTTTGATTTATCTTCACTTTAGGATGTGGCAGAGCGTCAGCAGGAATACAGAGAGAAACTCCAGGGCATATGCGATCTCCTCACCCAGACCGAAAACCGGCTAATTGGTCACCAAGAAGCCTTTGTGATTGGGGATGGCACAGTTGAGTTGAAGAAGTACCAGTCCAAGCAAGAGGTAGAGTTTGGTTCTGTACAGGCAGCTATGTGTGGGTGTTTACTGACTGTCATTTGGAAGGCAGTTAGGGTTATTGAAGAATACCAATAATTTTACCTTTTCAGAAGCAAGGCATAGCTGGATGCACCAAGCTTGAGCTTTGAACTTTATACTAAAAATTAAATTTCTAACTTCAAGCAAGCCAGGATATTTTCTTCACTATTTTGGTAGGAGAAATTGAGTACAAAAGGTAGAAAGGTGGCTTGACAATGGAAATACCTTGTGTAATAAATTAAAATTTGGATTCACCAGAGGCCAGGCTACTCACATGCACATCAGGAAAAGTAGCCATCAGTTTGATTCTTTCTCTTTAATTCCTTCTTATTTCTTCCCTCTTTCTCTGTAATTTGTTTCTTTCTATTGGAAGAAAATGAAAAAAAAATGAAATGACAGATAAAGATGTGTTTATTTTAGATGTAGGAGAGAAAACAT
Source organism: Galagoides demidoff (assembly GCA_963574575.1). Classification (NCBI taxonomy): domain Eukaryota; kingdom Metazoa; phylum Chordata; class Mammalia; order Primates; family Galagidae; genus Galagoides; species Galagoides demidoff. Next base: position 2,344 of record CAUYQV010154068.1, on the reverse strand, counting down.
TCTCATTGTAATTAAATAGCTCTTGGTTCCTATGCCAGACTCTGTCCATCGCCAGCTTTATAACTCAGTCTCTGTGAGTCTCAGTTTCCCCATTGGTCATTCTTCCATTGCTACATAGTTTAAAGGTTAAGTAAATATTGCGTAAGTCACTAGCATAGTCAATGTCACATATTAACAGCCCAGTAAATAGGATTCTTTTTGATTCAGAAACTCATCAGGAAAATTTGAGAAGGATTAAAATAACATATGGAGAAAAATAATATTAAAACTCAAAAAGGGCTTGGCGCCTGTAGCACAGTGGCTACGGCGCCTGCCACATACACCAAGGGAGCCAGGTTCGAACTTGGCCCAGGCCAGCTAAACAATAATGACAACTACAACAAAAAATAGCTTGACCTTGTGGCAGGTGCCTGTGGTCCCAGCTACCTGGGAGGCTGAGGCAAGAGAATCATTTGAGCCCAAGAGTTTGAGGTTGCTGTGAGCTGTGATGGCACAGCACTCTACCAAGGGCAACATAGTCAGACTCTGTCTCAAAAAAACTAAAATAATACAATATAGAGAATTAAAATGCATAATAAAGGAGGAAAAGAAGAGGAGAATTACATAGAGAAATCTCAACAGAGGAAAACTAGAACTACCAGAGAGGGATATGAATCTTGAGGTTTCCAGCAGCCAGGGCAAAGAAACAAACATTTACGTATTATAGAAGCTGGTGTTTAGATGAAGAAGGTATCTTATTTCCCTGGGGAAACTGTTTTTCTCCTGAGCAGTAGATACAGTTGAAAAGAAAGGTTTATTTTACTTTTATGTTTATTTTTTTGAGACAGACCCTCACTCTGTCACCCTAGGTAGGGTGCTGTGGCTTCAGATTAGCTCACAGCAACCTCATATTCCAACCCATATCACAGAAGGCTCAAGTGATCCTTCTGCCTCAGCCTCCCGAGTAGCTGGTGCCTGCCATGACACCTGGCTAGTGTTTCTATTTTTAGTAGAGATGGAGTCTCTCTCTTGCTCAGGCTGGTCTTAAACTCCTGAGCTCAGGCCATCCCCCCGCCTGGGCCTCTCAGAGCTAGGAGTGCTAGTGAGCTGCTGTGCCCAGCCAAAAAATAAAGGTATTAAAACAGTACATATCCTCTTGTATTTATACGCTTAAAAATCTGGTGTGTAGAAATTTTTACAGACTGTGTACTAAATGCTTCAGTATTTTCGAGATTATATTCTTTTGTTAAACATGAAAATCCATGCTTTTATATTATTTGAGATTTTAAATTATCTTAAATATTGTAATTGGAATAAACCAATTCAAATTAACATACTGAATATGCTTTTCAGACTACGTGTATTTAACTCTCAATCTCTTCACTCACTCCCTCTTTTACAATTACAACTCTGGAAGAGTAAAATAGATATAATTTAACCATTCGTTTTTCTTTTGTATTACAAGGAGTTACAGAACGACATGCAGGAGAGAGCACAGGCATTGGCAGAAATAGTGAAAAACACAGAGACCTTCTTAAAAGAGAGTGGGGAGAAGCTGTCACGTGAAGACAAGGCTTTGATTGAACAGAAGCTTGATGAAGCTAAGATAAAGTGCGAACAGCTTAATTTAAAAGCAGAACAATCGAAAAAGGAGCTGGATAAAGTTGTGACGACAGCAATCAAAGAAGAAACTGAAAAGGTTCCTATTTACATACGTGACACATTATTGCTATGGCCAAACCATTAGCTCACCTGCTACTTGATGTATTTAAGTGATACCAGGTGGTAAACAATGATTAGCACCCAGGGCTGGAATTCTGGGTTTCTAGATGCACACATAGAATTGGCCAAATATTACAAAAGGCTTAAAGAGTTGGCTTTGCTTAACTTTTTCTTAAAGTTTAAGAAAAGACTTTCTTACATTTCACAGATTTCACACGTGGAAAGTAAGAGACTTTCTACGTGTGAAATTTATGATCACTCGTCAATTATAAAATTTTGAAATGCATTTTTAAGCACAAGAAAACTTCCGAGAAACTGCCTGTTGCTCTAACGTATAATTTCAGCATGCTAAATATTCCACGTGTGTCACTTTTTAGTGTCTTTATTCAATTTTTTTTTAATTGAATGGTAACTATGTACATTAATGCACTTCTGGGGTACAGTGTGGGGTTTTCACATGCAATCCGAAATACTTCCATCAAACTGCTCAACACAGCCTTCATGTCATTTTCTCAGTTATAGTTTTAAAACGTTCTGATTCTACTCTTAGAGAGTTTCACTTGTACCCCTGTACGATAGACCTCAAAAATGGTCCCTCCAATCCCCCTCCCTCCACCCATTCCCCCCTCCCTTCTCCCTCCCC
>CAUYQV010154063.1:0-19946 GCA_963574575.1 Galagoides demidoff | reverse complement strand
TCCCCCTGGGTAGAGTGCCGTGGCTTCACAGCTCACAGCAACCTCCAACTCCTGGGCTCAAGCAAGTCTCCTGCCTCAGCCTCCCAAGTAGCTGGGACCACAGGTGCCCGCCGCAACGCCCAGCTATTTTTTGGTTGCAGCCGTCATTGTTGTTTGGTGGGTCCGGGCTGGATTCGAACCCGCTGCCTTAGGTGTATGTGGCTGGCACCTTAGCCACTTGAGCCACAGGTGCTGAGCCTTTTTTTTTTTTTTTGAGATAGAGTCTCATTATGTTGCCCTCATTAGAGTGCCATGGTGTCACAGCAACCTTAAATTCTTGGGTTTAAGTTATTCTCCTGTCTCAGCTTCCCAAGTAGCTGGGACTACAGGTACCCACCACAACGCCTGGCTGTTTTTTGGTTGCAGTTGTCATTGTTCTTTAGCAGGCCCGGGCTGGGCTCAAACCTGCCAACCTCAGTGTATGTGGCTGGTGCCTTACTCACTGAGCTGTCTTAATTGTTAATTTGATATTTCCACTCAGATGTTTCATAAACATCTCAAACTTACTATATCTGAAACTGAGCTTCCAATTTCTTTACTCTCCATCCCAGCACCTATTTCAGTAAATAGCAGTTTTATCTTTCCACTAACATTAAGCCAAAGCTTAATGTCTTACATCCAGTTTATCAGTAAAACTAGTTCATTACACCCTTGAAAATAAGTCCAGAATCTGATCATTGCTTACCACTTCTAACCCTGGACCAAGCTACCATTATCTCTTAGATGGATTATTGCAACCCCCACTAACCAGTCTTCCTTCTTGATCATTTTAAAATACTTGTCAGAGCATGTTACTCTCTTGTACAGAATTCTTCAATGGATTTTTCTTTTAATAAGAGAAATGCTTATTTCCAAATACCCATGGAGCACTTCAGAAGGAAATCAGCTGCCTGGAAAACTGCTGTATCCTGGATTCTAACAGCCCAGTAGGGAGGAGCTTGCATGATGATTGGCAAAATTGCTTGCCACTCAGTGCTAATAGAGATTGTGATCTACACTTCTTAAAAAGACAAGATAAATACTCTCCCATCAGATTGATGAAGATCCTATTCCCAAGAATGGGTGTCTGGTTTAATGGAGGGTGAGGAAATGTGCTCAGATCTTTAATGGATTTTCATTCAGAATAGAAATCAATCTTACAGTGGCCTGCAAGGCCCTCCGTGCTGGCAGTCCCTCCCTCCCTCTGACCTCATCTTCTGATAACTTTCCACCTTACTTATCCTATTTCAGCCACACTGACCTCACTATTCTCAGAACTTGCCAGCATGCCTTTCCTTCAGGGAATTTGCAATTGCCATTCCTGAAATGGTTTTGTCCAGATGTTATACTTTTTCAGGCTCTGCTTGTATGTCTCCTTATCCATGTCAGTGAAGTCGTCTCTGAGAACACTAAATTAAATAAGCCTCCTCCCAAACATTTTATCTTCTTCATCATCATCCGACACATAAAATTTGTATTTTTATTCTTTTTAAAATCTTTCTTAACCCAACTGCCTATAAGGGACTGTAAGTTCTACAAGATTGAAAGCTTCTCTATCTTATTCTTGGTATAGTCCTAGTGCCTAGAATAGGGAGTCTTATATGGTAGGTATTCAGTAAATATTTGTTGAATGAATGGAAGAATTGATACTTAAGCAATTATCAAGACCAGTGATAGCTGTTAGCCTTGACCTGCTGAATATCTGTGGTAAGAAATTAAGCAAAACTGAGAACATCATGTTAGTGTTTAAGATATCTTTTGGTGTTTGTAATTACTTCTTCTTTGGAGGACAGATGCAAATAGTACATTGTCTAGGAGAATGAGGTGCTAAGTTTTAGGAATTAAACCGCAGAGTAAAAGATATTCTACCAAAATGAAAGATTAGAATATTCTAAATAGCTTGTCACAGTAGACTTTCATATAAATTGACTTAGCAAATAGAGTTGTTGAGAAAATAAAAGTATATGTACTGTTGGTCAACTTTTTGTGGCTTCATGTGAGGGGATTAGCAGAGTAGGTCCTTGTCTCTTATGATACCACCATGATAGATATTAGCCTCTTTTTTCCAATCAGATCATTTCCTTCTCACTGTTCTTTTAATATTCTTTGCCCTTTTGTCATGGATAAAAACCAAACTATAGCCAATTTTCAGTAGTATATGAATGTCCCAGAACAAGAAATAGCTTTCCATAAAATTATGGTGTCTTTTACTTTTCATATCTTAAAAATATTATACATTTTCTAAATATAAATTTTATTTATATGGCTTATATTCCATTGCCTTTTTTACTTATTCATTAAGTGTTACAATTAACTTGTTTGCATTATGTGACTGTCAAATCCCATATGTCAGTTCCCTGTAATTGGAACTTTGCTCAGCAGAATGAGTGGATTTCTTGTCTCAGCAAGAAATGAGTGGATGAGTGGGAGTAGATACTAGTCCATTCCGTTAGCCAAGCTTAGGGATTTCAGGCAAACTTGTGACCTGCTAGCCTGAATTAGGGCTGGTGTTGAGTCTTGTTAAGCATGAGGTTTGGGTTAAGAAGGCATGTCCCCCAATTCTTGGCTTGGAATCTCACTTGGGGGAATTTTTCCTTTTTTGGTGAAGATATCTAATAAAATGGTAAAGATATACAGCAAAGGGTAAATTTAGGGTAAAATCCTCTAACAGTGATTTGTGCCTATTTTAAATTACCCTCTAAGCATGTTTGACATTCTAGGGTTAACATAAGAATTCTGTCATTGTTCACATAATGGCTGTCTTCTGAGCTCATATTTAATTACCATATGAAATCAAATCAGTTTTGGCCTTTCAGATTGCTGAAGAGTATATGGCATTTTTGGATATTGAAGTTGGGCAATGCAAACAAAAAGATTTTATATTTTGAGGGTGGCTACGCCAGGTTAGTGCCATGATCTTATTCAGTGATAGTACCAAGTTGTACTTTGGGGATGACGGGGGGGGGGGGGGGGGGGGGATTATCTTATTTGGATTAAAAATTAAATTTTAAAATTTATTAAAAAAAATGGTTTCCATAAGAGATTATGGTTTATCTCTCCCCCAGATTGTACCATCTATTTCAAACCTTTTGTTTTCCTCTTAGCTTCATAGTCATAGTCATACTATTATTGTATAAAAAACCTTTAGTATAGAATATTATTAGCTTTCAACAAAATTCTAAAATAGTTACCTTTACTTTTTCTCTTTTATTCGTGTGCTATGTTATAATTTGTTGGACAGCATAGAATCGAGACTCTCTATGTGCCAATTTTGCTTGTCTTAGCCATGTCCTTCTGTCATTAACAATGGCACAAGTGTAGTAGGAAGTGCTTATTGCATATACTTGGAAAACATGAGTATTGAAGCCTTTTGTTCATTCTTTTAAAGAAATGCTTTCTCAAGTTGTAAGTTCTTTTGCATTTGTTATAATAAATTTAGTGTTAAATTTTATAAAATTTACTATTTTATACAAAGCTATAAATGTTACTTGTCCCCATTTGTAAGTTGTGCTGATTTAAATGTACTTTCTTTGAGACTGTCCCCTTGTACTGTAGGCATTGGCTGATGAACAAAGAGGCCATGCCAGAGGAGTACTGAAATTTAGGGGAAAGGAATAGGAAGTAAGTTTTTTAAAACAACCTATTTTGAAGATGAATTTTAGTGAACAGAAGTTAGTCCTTCAGCAGGCATTTAGGACTGAGTTTTTCAGCAGTTGGGATGACTCCGCTGTGTTCAGATCACCTCAACACAAACTTAGTGCATGTGCTCGACTGTTCCTCTTTGTGCTTTCTGATGATCTGCTTGTGTCTGCTTGAGAATCCGCATTCAGTACTAACTTGGCTCTGAGTCGTCTTAATTGGTAAGGCTCTATTTGTGCAATCTGTCCACTGAGGTGGAACAATAACAGCTGGGATGCAGCTGGACATGTTGTCCTGGGAACCCTTGTTTCAGCCAGCAGTTATGCTAACAAAATCAAAAACGTTTTCAAATAGTTGCTTTCGGTGACTACTGTTTGTGTTAACTGTTTGGAGAATCCCGTTTAGTAGCCTAAACATACCCCATCTCCAGTTGATTTTGTGCTACAACTTTATTAAAGTTTTATATCCCTAAGATCAAGTCTGGCTTCAAGAAGTACATTTATGTTTTCTGATTTCCTAGAGTTAGCACATCAGAACAGCAGTGAACCAATGACTTCTAATTTGATACCTTAGAACAAATTAGTTTTCTTCTTCTAATTCAGACTATGGAAGGGCATTTTGAAATTTTGTAAAATTCTGAGTGGCCATTGTCATTCATTACTAAACTGTTAGGGAGGTTATTTCACAAGATCCTCATGGAATTCTTCTGAGCTGCACATAACAGAGAAGCATTTATGTTCCCTAGCAGTCAGTGCTTGAATCCGATTCTAAGACAGGAAGAGTTTCTCCCCTACTCAGAGAGATTAGAAATACTTCACCACGTAGGAGGCTTAAACAGAATTCCTTGGCTTGGCCTGCATGAACAAAGACTGGATTCTCATTGTTGAGGTGGCCCCCTCCCTTTTCTCATTCCCTCAGCCAACATGAACTGTAGGATTCAGAGCAGGAAGTATTAGTTAATTTTGTGTGCTTCATTCTGAACATCTGCACTTGAGATTTTTTGTTTATGGAAGGAATGTGGCAGGGGGAGGGAGAGAGGCAGCAGAATCAGAAGCTAAACATTTTCCTAATAGTGTATATATTCACAGTCAGTCTTCTTGCACGTGGCCGTGAGGTGAGGAGTAAAAGATGTTCTAGTTGGATAGCTGCTGGAATAGACCCAGAATTGTACTTCTTATTCTCATTCTCTTGATCATTTGGCTTGGCTGCTCTACTTAAAGTCGTACTGTCTCCTATTGCTTCCCCCTGCAGCGTGATAACTACAGTAGTGGCATTGCCCTGGGAACGAGAAGGCTTGGTCCTGTTTTCTGTTCATCTACCAGTTAACTGGATCTTCTTTGTTAACTGTAATGAGTAGGATGAGGTAAAGAGTAGGGACTATGGTAAGAGAGAAGACATGGCAGCTCTCAGCTGTAGCTGTTTAATGGAATAAAAGCACCTTAGTTTTCCAGTTCTTGATTATCCATGGTTACAGTTAATTCCAGATAATAGAATTACCTCACACCTCAACCCCTCCATTTCATTTTCTGTTTTTGCTTCCTTATTTATCCTAAGTAGATTCAAAATTCCTTGAAAAACTGCAACCCTCTTGTCTTATTGCCCTTTTATTACACTGGCCTAGGAGATGCTAAAGGCTGCTGTAGAAAATCACACCTCCACAAATGTCCATGCAAGTCACAGCCTCTTTCCCTCTTCTCAGCAGCCCTGTCTTTGTCCAGTAAACCTGCTTTTCTCCAGTCAGCTTCTTTTGCTGGTCTCTATACTCTTCAAATATTCATCACCCACATTGTTCACCTCTTTGCTCCCAACCCTTAGAATTCTAAAGTAATCTTGATTTTCACTATACAGATTTTAAAAAAAGGTTATCAGAACTCTTTCAACTTCTGTCCCTTGAAACCTTTAAAGTCACTTGCATTTGTATCTAGACAGTAAGCAGGGAGGCAGGTTTCCTCCTGCATAGAGCCTCATCTCCCAGAAAACCTTGAACCCCATTCTTGATTCCCAACCTTTTCCTCTTCTCTGATACAAACACAATAGCATTTAATGCCTGCTTATCTCTCCTGTCTGAAAAATGAAAAAAAAAAAAAAGAGAGAGGTATTTCCTTGGCCCTATATCCCCTCCAAGTATCATCTCCTCTTTCTCCTCCCCTTTAGCCAGGTATCATTACAGGTTGTCTGCACACTCCCTGTGTCTACCTGCTGTTCATCCTTGATTCCAGCCACTATGACCCTTCCCCTGGAACTGTTCTCAGAGCAGCAGTGACTTCTTTGTGGTGTGAAGCTGATGGGTCCTTCTTGATCATTATCTAACTTGACTGTGCTGACAGATTTGAACACCATTGATTCCTCCTTCCTCTCTAGCTGCCCCTTCACAGCCTTCTTTGTCATCTCCTCTTCCTCTGCCTCCGATGTTGGTGGTCCTCAGGGTGCTCTCAAAGCTCAGTCTTTTCTCACGAAGCAACACTTGCCTCCTTGGCCTCAACCACACCCAAGTCTTCCATATCCATCTATAAGCTGATGAATCTCAGATGTCTATATCTCACTTGGAGATATGTCTTAGCCCCTCAGGCTGCTCACTTCCAGCTCCCCATAGAGCTGGAAGACATTTCCTCTTGTCTGGATGACCCTGCAGGCACCTCACAACTAGTTTATCTGAAGTTGAACTTGTCTCCCCGTCCTGCCCCTGCCTCTAGTCCTGCTTAACTGCCTTTGTTCTCATTTCAGTGAAAGGTAGTACTCTACATTTGGCTGGGGTTTTTGTTTGTTTTTTTGAGACAGAGCCTCAAGCTGTTGCCCTAGGTAGAGTGCTATGGCATCACACCTCCAACTCCTGGGCTCAAGCGGTTCTTCTGCCTCCATCTCCCAAGTAGATGGGACTACAGGTGCCCACCACAAGGCCCAGCTATTTTTTGGTTGTAGCCATCGTTGTTTGGTGGGCCTGGGCTGGATTTGAACCCGCCAGCTCAGGTATATGTGCTGGCTGGCATGTTAGCCGCTTGAGCCACATTTGGCTGTTTTTAAACTAGAAAGCTGAATTGTTCTTAATTCTTTTACCTTATAGAGTGAGAAAAAGATTCTTTGACCATGAATTAGAATGCTATCAGGGTACAAGGAGAGGGGACCTTCAAAAGTGGCCCCAGGCCCCTATGCACTCTCCAGTTCCCAAGTTACCATTGATGCTAGTTTCCCATATCTCACTCAGATCTGTCATTTCCCTCCATCCCACCATTCCTGTTAGTTCAGCCTCTGTGGTGTCCTCTGGGTTGGTGCTGTACCTTCTTAACCTCCTCACCTTCAGTCTTATCCCTTCCATCCTGATCTTCACACTGTGGCCAGAGTATTTTTATAAAAATCAGATCTGATTGTGTGTCCTGCTGTAGATCCTTCAGGGGCTCGCCATTGCTCCTGAGTTGAAGTTGCCCTTTACCTCAGGACTAGAGTGTGCATTACTCTTCATTTACCTTGTCTCCAACCACTCTGTCCAGTTCTAGCTGTCCTGTGTAGCTCTGCCTCCTGCAGTGATCACATCTCCGTGTTTGCATACATACAGTTTCATCTGCCTGGACTCTGTCCCCTGCTTGCCTGGTGAATTTGGATCATCCCTCGGTGTTGGATATAGATGCCACTTCCTCTAGGAAGCATTTCTTGGCTTCACAAATCTGGGTTGGTGACCTTCCTCCGTGCTCCCCAAACATGATGCTTTTCCCTGGGCATAGTATCATCACATGGGCTTGCAATTATCTGTAGCCACTATGGGGTTGGCTGCAGCTCCGAGGCAGTGCCCGTGGCCGTCTTGCCATGAGGAGGCGTGTGAGTCTCTGTAGAGACTGCCACAGACCTCCTTTTCCTCTTCCAACTGTGGCTTTAGGTTAGAATTAGAAATACAGCTCTGAAAATGAGGCTCAGTACCAGTAAGGTCAGAACAGCACCAGAAGGTAGGCTGCTTACAGAGTTTAATTATAGCAAAATTGCTTTCTGGACATTTTGTTACCCATGGCTGTGCAGTGTGGTTTCAAGGAGAACAGCCACATATGCCCATTTCTGTCAGAGTGTGGCTTAGTAGACGAGGCATTGGTCTGGAGCATAGGATAACCTGATCCATTTTACCTTCTCTTGTTTGGTTCAGACTGCTGCAGGTTGGGTTACTAAAGAACACTGAGATAGCAGAAAGGTAGAGAGTTGGAAAGCAAAGGTAATCTGTAATCCACAGATTAGTCAGTAAGCCTTGGACTGTCCCAAGCCACCTACTCCTAAGTAAAATCAAATTGTTTTATCCTTCTGGAATGTCTTAGATATTGAGTCTCTGGAATGCCACAGATACTGTACTGTATAACCCCACCCTCATTCAAAGGTCATGTCTTGATATTTTTGACACAATAAAGAGGTACCAGTTAAACTTTCATTCTTTTAACGGGAGATATATAAACAGCATTTGTATGACTTGTGTCCAGGCAAAATGCCCTGCATCCTAGGTAGAAGAGCTGTGTATGTATACTGTCCTTTGGTAGTCCCCTGGTACAGTTGCTCTTACCTGTGAACAGGATCCTGGTTCAGGAATTTTCTTCATAAATTCTATTATTATAATGCCTTATATTTGTAGATAGAATTTTATAATTAATCAAGCATGTGAATATCTTGGTTTGACCCCATAGCTCTTGAGGTAGGTGGGGCAAGGATTATTCCCATTTTCACAGAGGAGAAACTACTGGTGGAACAGAAATCATATAGCTAGTAAATGAATGTGCCAGGGCCTGAACTCAGGTCTCAAAATGCCCAGTTCTGTGTCTTTCCATCATGCCACATGTCTTTGTGTTTAGGGTCCTATGGGTGTGAGTGTGTTTCATGCATATGGGGGAGAATTAATCAAACCTTTTCTAAGACTTAGACCAGTTGAGAAATAGTCTGATATGGCTTATCATATCTATTTAAAGAATGAGTTGAGGAATGTACCCTGGACACAGCTTACATGGACTTTTCCCACCCTTCCTCCCCGGAGTTGACCTCACACACTTAGTTCCAGATTTGTAGCAGAGCAGCAGCAGGCCCCAGCCTGCACAGAGGCAGGATACTGTCTTGGATTGAGCAGTGTGGGGAATGGGACTCAGTCAGGAAGCCAGAGATGCAGCTAAGGGGAATCTAGGCCACACATGAGTAATGGATCCTTGTCTCTTAGGCATGAGTGGGTGCAAGGAACTGTAGAGTTCTCTCCCAGAAGTCTCTCCTCAGTACATTGGAGAGGGCAGCTCCTGTTCTGTGGGTTTTGTAGGAGAGGGTTGGCTTGCTTCTTCCTGAGGAGTTTATTCAGTTGAGGGGGAAAACTATAAACCCATCAGTGCCAGGACCTCTTATGTCTCACATATCCTATCTCCTAACATACATAGCATAGGGCTGACCATTTAGTGTGCCCAACAAATACTTGTTGACTAAACTCTGGTCTTCATTGTAACATAACAGATTTTGTCAGACATAGGAAGACCCAATGTGTGAATGAGTGGTAATTAAAACGAGATGCACATTATTTCTTTTATCCACTTGATGACATGCTGGCTGGCAGCCAAGCCATCTTGATCATAAGGCCTTACTCTGGTGGTTGCAGGGAAATATCCGACCCAGTGACTCTTCTTCCATAGGAGTGGCCCGTTGAGTCCTCCCTTTTCTTCCCTATTCAAAGCTCATTTTTTATATATTCTATTTTGAACATATTCAGACATATCCTCTTTAAACCTTTCTCTTCTTCTTCATCCTTCTTTCTTCTTTCTTCTCTCATTATCCAGGTACTGAAGGAGAATTTTTTCTTCTTTCCTATTCTGTCCTCTCTCAAACACTATTCTCCCTTTCTCAAATTTCTGAGTCTTAACTTGGTAGATTAGTAAAAGAATAGTGCTGGCATTATTCTTTCTTTTAGTATCAAGACTAACATAGTTAATAAAGAATGAGTTTTTAAAAAAATCTTGAAAATACTCAGAAGACCCTTTTGCAAAGTCAGTATATATTTCCTTTTTATGTTTTAATTAAGCTTTTACTGAAGCACAGGAAAGAATAAAAGTGCTTTTCATTAAATTTTTCATTTTATTAGTGTAAGTACAGCATTAACATGCTACCAGTTTTCATTGCAAACAAAATTTCAGCAGTGCATATTGTGAAACAGAACTTTATGAGCCAACTTAAGGACCCAGTGGAAAAATGTGCACTGTTTCCAGTTTTAGAATGGCTTTTTAAGGCCAGGCGTGGTGGCTCATACCTGTAATCCTAGCACTTTGGGAGGCCGGGGCAAGTGGATTGCCTGAGCTTAGGTGTTGGAGACCAGTCTGAGCCATAGAGAGACCCTGTCCTGTCTAAAAGAATAGCCGAGCGTTGTGGCAGACATCTGTAGTACCAGCTACTTGGGAGGCTGAGGCAAGAGAATCATTTAAGCCCAAGAATTTGAGATTGCTATGAACTATGATGCCATGGCACTCTACCGAGGGTGACAAAGTGAGATTGTCTCCAAAAAAGAATGACCTTTTGGGCATCACCAATATCTTGTGTGTTCGGGGGTCTTTTTAGTCTATTGTGCAGAGGGTGATTTGTTAAGTTCCAAACCAAACTAGGAATAGAATGTGTCTCTTTGCTTTTATACGTATGACTTCTGAACTCTGATGTGTTTGTCCCACAGGAAAAGCTTTTGACATCACCTATGTTCGTCTCAAGTTTCACACAAGCCGTCCAGAAAGCTTTGCCATTTACAAGCGCACGAGGGAAGACGGGCCCTGGATTCCTTACCAGTACTACAGCGGCTCCTGTGAGAACACCTACTCAAAGGCAAACCGTGGCTTCATCAGGACAGGAGGGGACGAGCAGCAGGCCTTGTGCACTGATGAATTCAGTGACATTTCTCCCCTTACAGGAGGCAATGTGGCCTTTTCCACCCTAGAAGGAAGGCCCAGTGCCTACAACTTTGACAATAGCCCTGTGCTGCAGGTAGGCTCTCTCAGGCTGACTTAGAGCCAGTTAGTTGTGCTGCACACTTGGTGCGGGGAAGTTATTGCACAGGGGCCTGCAGTCCCACTTCTGAGGTGTGGGGAGCAGAGTGGAGTCTACTTCAGCAGCACAGACAGCTGGAGTTCATTCTGCTCTCCTGTGTACTGTTACAAGGTGAAAGAAAGCAAAGTCATTTTGTTCCTACTGCCTGGATGATGTTTGTTCTTATTTTCTTACCCTCTTACAAACGTATCCTGGGATAGAAACTTCACAATTTTTTTAAAAAGTTGAATGATTTTAACTTTAATCTTGGTACTTAAGGTTGAAACATTTTGCTTCTAACCTTTTGAAGAGGGTGTTTGACCTAATCTACCCTGTTTTCTTCCTCCTTACTTCCTCTTTGATTTGACAAAATAAAAATATTTTCTAAAATTAGCAAGGAGGAACAATTGAAGCAAGATATTGAAGAATGCCAACTTACTTCATTAGTACACAAGGAAATTTCGGTTGGGTTTTTGTGGCAATGTTATCAGATCATTATGAAGCCTCCTCATTACCCAAAACGATGTGTGTGAGTGACAGGATATTTATTTAAGTACCCATGGTATTGTGTTTAAGTATCATGTTAGAAACCATTCCTTATTGAACAATAGAAAGAATGAAAGATTCCTTTTTTCTCTTGAATTTTATATGCATATTCTTTATACACCATAATGTAGAATTTTTATAGATTGCTAAGATGTCTGTAAGCTTTTCATATGGAACAACTAATGAGTCTCATGCCACATTCAACACATTAACACAGAACTGGAGACACTGCTGTCATGTGGCTAAACTCATTATCTAAATGGGCAAAACCTATACTGATTGACTGAGATAAGACTGGATATGGGTTTTCAGATGTTAGTTCATTAGCTGTAAAGCATTTGTAATTTCTAGACAGGGAATCCCTCATATTTGGGGCTTTTCTCCTTTTTGTATCTTCTTGTTCTTTCTCGCTGAAATTTTTTATTATGTTCAAGGACTGTTTTTCTAATTTGTCTGTATTGTTTTGGATAGTAGGAAAGGATGAGAATATATTTATCTGTGGGTCCAGTTCCTGTGCTCCATTGTATTTCTATATGTTGCTCGAACGTTATGAGTGTGCAGTCACTCAGTAAACTCTGAGGTTGTGGTAAGCGGCGAGTGTGTTTGTCAAGGCCTTTCAGAAAAGTGTTTCTTGCAATGGAAATAAAGCCATGTTCAAAATAAGTGGCATAAAGAATGGCAGATTTTTATAGGTTAAAAAGCAGAAGATCGAATGCCCTGGGAAGAGGTGATCTGCAAATACTACTCTTTAAGTTGACTAGCCAGCAAACATTTGCTAGCCTTGTTTCTTTCAGCAGAAAATTACTGTATTTTCCTGTCTGGAGACGCAAAAGCATAGTCAGTGGGAAAGAGTGGTGGTTCAAAGTTGTAACTAGTTTTCTGTCACTGGTCAGCCTGTCTTGAACAGTTTCCCATCTGTAAGAATTCTGATGTTTGCTGCTCTTTACGCTATAGAAACTAATGAGACTGCATGTGGTAAAAATGCTGCATAGATTTGGTCAGTTGGTTTCACTGTGCATCGACATTAATTATGTGTCTCTGGATATAAGAGCTCTGGCTCTGATATCCTGTTGCCAAGGGGGTTGAACTGATTTGACTTTTAGCTGATCTGACAGTGAGAAGAGGCGGGAGAGAGGGTGGCGTCCTCTCTTTCTCTTTGTTCCATTGGCCTCCTTCCAGAAGCTGCAATCTCCTAGGAGAGGGAGGAGACCCTCACTATATATGAGTAATGTATTTATTTATAATAAAAATAGTAAGCATTTATTATTATTCTTACTGTAGTGTGCTGTAATGTGACAAGCACTGTTCTAAGCCTTTTAAGTATAGTAACTCATTTCATCCTCACAGTAACTCTGTAAGGTAGATACTTTTATTATTTACATTTTATACATGTAGTTTAGGAATCAGAGGCTCAGAAAGGATATAACTTGTCTTAAATCACACGTGTTAAGTGGCAGAACTGGTATTCAAAAAGAAGTCTAGCCCCATGTTCTGTTCTTAAGATGCCCATTATGAAAACAATGGCCTACCTTCAGCCTTTGAGAAGTTTTTTTTCAAGGATAGTTATGATAAAGATAAAGCCTATAGAAGATACAATAAGCATTAAAAACAGAGATATGATTAGCTATTTATAGATGACTAAAAGATTCCTACTGTTGTGGCCGTGAGTGGGAGTTATTGTTGGGAGTTCCAAGTTTGGATTCAGTGAAATCATTGCCTCTTCTCCTTTCTAACTATACTTGAAAACTGCATGAAGATTAGCTTTTACGAGCTCTCCATTGTGTTCTATCTGCTGTATGTTTCACATGGTTTAAGTTAGTGATTCTTAATCAGGCACGTGCCTCCCAGTCTCAGGTGGAGCCTTCTGAGAACACAGATGTCTGCACCTCTGCAGCTGCTTGTTAGTCTCTGAAGGTGATTCTGACTTAAAATGAGAATGGTATCTTTGAGTGGTTATGTGTAATATACTACCCCAAAACTTAGTGGTTTGAACCATGATGTGTTACTTCTCATGATTCAGTGTTAACCTGGGCTCACTAACCTCAAAGGTCGGCTCTCTCCCCGCATCTTCCATCCTCAGGTGGCTAGGCCAGGCTTCTTTATATTATGGCAAAAGTTTTCCAAGAGGGTGAGAGTCTCCATGTACAAGCACACCAGGCCTCTGCTTGTGTCATGTTTGTTGATGTCCCTTAGCCAAAACAAGTCACAACTCAAGCCTAGAGTCAGCATGGGAAGGGCCTACACAGGGTGTGGACCCTGGCAGACATGATTCATTGGGATCATTATTATTACAATCTACCACACATGTAATCATCTTACTAAAATTAGCTCACTGAAAAGGCTTAGATCTTATAAAACCTAGGGAAAGACTATACAACCCCCATTCCTGTCCTCTACCATCATGATACACCTACCAATGTGAGCAGTGTGGTTTCTTCAGATTCATCACTCACTCAACAAATATTATTTGCACACCTATTATATGCTAAACACTAGGAAAACCTCAATGCAAAACAGACGAGAATTTCCTACCCTTATGGTGCTTATATAGCAACGGGAGAGGGGAAAGTACCTGTGGAAACAGACGACATAAATAAAGCAGGGAAGGGAAATAAGGATTTGGGAGGGGTAATAATTTTAGATGGGGTTGCCAGGCAAGGCCTCACAGAGAAAGTGATATTTAGGAAGGGTCCTGACAAAAACAGGCTACATCTGATTGGTTCAGGCTAGTGTCCTTGAGTATCTCCCCCAGATGTGTCAGTGGGGGATTGGGTCCGCAGGGAGGGATAGATGTTACAAAACAGGCATGACCAATATAATGTAAGTGTGGTGTTCCATGAGCTCTGAGCTGGTTCTCTGACTGGGTGTGGGGTGTGGGTACAGGATGGAGAGACAGAATGTGTGTACTGGGTACCTAATGTGTGCTAGGCATTATATGTATATTTCCTTAAACCTCTCAGTAGCCTTTTGAAGAAACTGGTATCATCCTTGCTTTTTGAGACTTTCAGTAGTAAAGTAATAACTTAGATCTAAGAAAGGAAGAGTTAAAGAGGAGAAAAACATTAGAAAATTAAAGAAGTTATTGAATATTATAGTAGATATAGTGCTAGAAGAGGATATAGATTAAATGATAAATTAACTAGAACATTTTGTCACATTTATGTCTCTTCACTCCTACTTCTGTTTTATGTTTCTGTTTCTGCTTCCTGACAGGAATGGGTAACTGCCACTGACATCAGAGTGACTCTCAATCGCCTGAACACTTTTGGAGATGAAGTGTTTAATGACCCCAAAGTTCTCAAGTCCTATTATTATGCAATCTCTGATTTTGCTGTGGGTGGCAGGTAAGAAAACTATTGAATTAGCCTTAAAATTTATGGGAGCTTGCATATATAAAGACTTTTAAAAAAAATTTTGGGGTTCATAGGGTATATCTAATTGGGTTACATTGTTTGCATTTCTAAGGTAAAGTCCAAGTTGTAGCAGAGTCCTTCACCCAGGAAGTATCCCATATACTGGTATATTATACCCATTAGGTGGGAACGTACTAAGTCCTTCCTTCCCCCTTCTTGAATTTAATTGTGTTTTTCTCTCATATGAGTCTATAGTTGTTAATCTGCTCATTTCAACTTAGTATTGAGTATGTGGGATGCTTGATTTTCCATTCTTGAAATACATTACTTAGCAGAATACAGAAGATGCAAAGTCTCCATCTTTTTATGGCTGAATAGTGTTCTATGGTATATGTAGTTTATTAGTCCATTCACGAGTTATTGGATACTTGGGCTATTTCCACATCTTGATGATTGTGACTTGAGCTGCTTTAAATATTTGAGTGCAAATGTCCTTATGGTAAAATGATTTTTTTTCTTCTGAGTAGATACCTAGTAATAGGATTGCAGGATCAAATGGAAGGTCTATTTTTGCCTCTTTGAGGATTCTCCATACTTCTTTCCAAAAAAGCTGTATTAGTTTACATTCCCACCAGTAGCATATAAATGTTCCTCTCTCTTCACACCCATGCCAGCATCTGTAGCTTTGGGACATGTAATATAGACTGTTCTCACTGGGCTTAAGTAATATCTCTAAGCAGCTTCGATGTGGGTTTCTCTGATGATTAAAGACAATGAGTATTTTTTCCATGTGTCTCTTGGCCGTTTGTCTGTTCTCTGGGGAAAAGGTTCTGTTCACGTCTCTTGCCCATTGATTTAATGGGATTGTTTGCTCTTTTCTTGTGATTTGCTTGAGTCCTTTGTAGATTCTGGGTATCAGCCCTTTGTCAGATTCATAGCATGGGAATATCTTTTCTGATTCTGAAAGTTGTCTATTTGCTTTGCTTATTGTGTTCTTAGCTGTGCAGAAGCTGTTTAGCTTAATCAGGTCCCATTTATTTATTTTTAATGTTGCTTCAGTTGCTGCTGGAGTCTTCTTCATAAATTCTTTCTCTATGTTGATATTGTTAAGAGTTTTTCCCATGCTTTCTTTAAGAGTTTTTGTAGTTTCATCTCTCAGATTTAAATCTTTTATCCAGCATGAGTTAATCTTTATAAATGATGAGAGGTGCAGATTCAGTTTCAGTCTTTTGCATGTGGCTAACCATTCTCCCAGCACGATTTATTAAATAAGAATTCTTTTCCCTAGTGTATTCTTTGGTTTGGTTTGTCAAAGATCAGATGGTGACATGAGACTGGTTTCATCTCTAGGCTCTCTATTCTGTACCACAGATTGATAGACTTTTTCTTTACCACTGGTAGGAGTGACAGTCCTTATTAATAATGTATATCTGGAAACTAAGCAATTAGGTTTTTCAAAACTTTGTCAAATCAACACACTTAGTGAATTTTTATTGACTGTTGAAGTGCAAAGCTCCATGATAGGCACTGTGAAGTTACCGAGGAAGGGCAAGACTGACTCTCTGTGAAGCCCTGATACAGAAATATCAGAATCAGATGAGACCTGAGCTGGGGGCTTAAAGAATAGGTAGGATTTGAATAAGGAAAAGAGGGTATCTGGGTTGGGTGCAAGAGCATGGGCATGTCATGAACAAAAGTTTAGAGATGGGAGAATATAAACTTACTTGACATAACCAAAATCTTTGTATGAATTTGTAGAGTTTATAAATGCAAAGATAATTTGATGGCCAGAATCTTAAACAAGCTTAGACTTAGCTTCCCTATGTTAGACTTTGGGGTCTCAAAAGCTTGTGTGGTTTTTGGTATGGGATTGATGCTCAGTGAAAGTTGATGGGAATGTCAATGAAAAATAAGGCACAATTTTTGGAATAGAACTGTGATATCAAAACAGTGGATTAGGAAGATTAATGTATAAGCAGGGTGAAAGTTGAGTACAGTGAGAGAAATCATATTCCTATTATGATGCTGTCTGCATGTTAGGTGACAAACCCCTAAGGTCACTCTAGAGACAGCAGAATGGAAGAAGACATATTGGTTGCATTTTATTGTGAAGGAAGAATTATCAGAACTTTAGTCAAACATGATTTTAAGGTTTAGTTATCAGGACAATGGTAGCACCATTCAAAATAAGTAAAGATAAGCTAATTTGGGAAAGTTGATGGGTGTAGTTGGTAGACAGGAAAAATTTTAGGCCATAGAGGTCATCTAAGTGTGTACAGCAAAGTTAAGAGCTTTGGAAAAGGATGAGAGCTGGAGATCTAAATTTGGGACTCACTCTGACTCACAATATATCAGTGGTTCTCAACCTGAGGGTCGCGACCCCTTTGTGGGTCTCCCACATATCAAATATTTACATTATGATTCATAATAGTAGCAAAATTACAGTTATGAAGTAGCAACGAAAACAGTTTTATGGTTGGGGTTCACCAGAACATGAGGAACTAATTAAAGGTCATGGCATTAGGAAGGTTGAGAACCACTGCAATAGATGATTCTGAAGTGTTTTAATATTAATTGATAGTGAACCCATGAAACTGATTGCTGTCTTTAAGGAAGTAAGTGAGGGAACACATCACAGCTCTGCCATCCTGAGCACATAAATAAAGCAACTCCTTGGTCTTCCCAGTAACCTTACGAGATTGGCATATTACCATTATTCCTGTTTTACAGGTGAGGCACAGGGGTTGAGTTACACTGCTAAGTGATAGGGCAGGGTTTCAAACCCAGGTATCCTGGCTTTAGGTATACACTTTCCTAAACCATCACTCTCTTCCTCTTCTTGACACACATTTTAACTTCAGGAAATAATCCTGTAGATACCCTCAGAAATTGTTTGGGGCTGTCTTTTCATGTCTGGCTAATACCCCAGCTTGTTAAATAAAGCTACCTTTTTGTTTGTTTAATTTTTCTTTATTCCTGGAATTCAAACTGTCATTACTTAACCTTGCTCAGTTCCTGAGTTGACATGCATAGTGAAACTCAAAAATGTTCTTAGACTGTTTTTAGTTCTCTGTGTACCTAGTTTGTCTACATGTATTCCCGGGACTTTACAGCAGTTCCATTCTTTGGCATGTCTCTTCTCTCCCCAGATGTAAATGTAACGGACATGCAAGCGAGTGTATAAAGAACGAATTCGACAAGCTGGTGTGTAACTGCAAACATAATACATATGGAGTAGACTGTGAAAAGTGTCTTCCTTTCTTCAATGATCGGCCGTGGAGGAGGGCAACGGCTGAAAGTGCCAGCGAATGCCTGCGTGAGTGCCCCTTGGTGTCACTGTGCTCTGTTGTCTTGAGGACTTTTGAGGGCGAAAAAAGGAATGGGTGCCTTTCTTTTATTCTTCCTGGAAAAGAAGGCTCCAAAGGCCATGCTTCCTTCCCATAATTTGAGAAAGTAGAATAGTCAACTAGCACGCATATCAGAGGAAGATATCGTAAAAGAAGGCAGCAGGCTGTGAAGGCCAACTGGACTGGTTTTGTGTTTCCATCATGAACACATATGCCAGAGTGTGAACAGTGTCTTTAAGATTTGGAAATCTGCTTAGATCCAAATTCTGTGTCAGTACAGCCTTCTCTAGAAAATGGTTTCTCTAGTCTGGTCTTTGTTGCCTTTTAAAGTATTCTTTTTCTCACCCATGCTCATTTACTCAGGCAGCCATGGTCATTGATTATCAAGTGTCACATACAATGAGCTCTAGCCTAAGGCTGCCATTCAAAAGGTCATTTCTCAAAATTATTTTTCCTTTATCTTTAAAGAATATGAAGTAGGAAGAATTTTCCCACTCTTTCTTGGAGAGGTTGGGTGACTTTGGGAGGAAGAGTAGGTCTTCAGATTCCTGGACAAGAGTAAAATGAAAAAAATAAAGACATTATTTATCCCTTTATAATGCCATGGTTTATTCTGAAGAGATAAACAAATTTCAGGAGAAAGAAACTGTGTAATCATGATTTGCCAAAGGACTCAACAATAAAACTTTTAAAGCAGCTGTAAGTTTCTTATGTTCTTATAAATATTCCTATTGTACTGTCTTGGAAATAAAAGAATAAGAGAGAACATACTCTGAACTTGCACAAATTATTGGCAGAAACCTTGAGAATAAACCAATATTTTGATTGCTGATTATTTCCACTGAGCTGCCTAGAACAGATTTCCTTATTCATCTTTTCTTTTCTTCAACAAATCTTAGATTTGCAAATAAAATTTATAGCCTCTTCTGGCATTTATAAACCCTTGCTTGAGCTTCTTTAATTCTATTACTGAACTGTAATATTCAGTGTTAGATTAGAATCCATATGATAAATAATGGTTAAAAAAAAAATGAAGTACTCCTAAAGTGTGGCATCTAACTAAATGGACATGTGTGCTGAAAAGTTTTCTGCTTAATGATGTCATATTTTGAGTCTGTCCAGAAATTACTAGAAAAACAAATTCTGCCAGCTTACCAATAGCAAATGACCTGGGCACTGTAGCTGAAGGACTTTGATGAGGAACCAAGTCAATCTCCTTTTTTTTTTGAGATAGTCTAATTATGTTGCCCTCAGTAGAATGCCTTGGTGTCACAGCTTACAGCAACCTCAAACTCTTGAGCTTGAGTGATTCTCTTGCCTCGGCCTCCCAAGTAGCTGAGACTACAGGCGCCCACCACGATGCCCGGCTATTTTTTTTGTTGTTGTTATTGTTGTTGCAGTTGTTTAGCTGGCCCTGGCCAGGTGTTAACCCGCTGCCCTTGATGTATGTGGGCGGTGCCGTAACCACTGTGCTATGGGTGCCAAGCTTCCTTGGTCCTTTCAGCGTTGTGATGCCTCCAGGACCGAAGTGTCAGGATGTCGTAGCAATACCACATTTTTGTCAGGATTCTGGGCAAGGGGAGAGGAAATTACAGCTGCCTTCTCTCTGGGAGGGAGGCACAGTATCTCTTTTATTTTTTACTTTTAATGTTTTTCGGTTTTTTTTTTTTTTTTTGGCCGGGACTGGGTTTGAACCCACCACCTCTGGCATATGGGGCCAGCACCCTATTCCTTTGAGACACAGGCGCTGCCCACACTGTGTGGTTGGAACTGTGTGGATCTGGGAATTGTTCAGACCATTCAGGTGGGCTGGGTAGATGAGGAATAATTTAGGGCAGCTTGAGGGAGACAAAACAGCTCTTGAAGAAAGGTAAGGGTTGTTTGTCAAAACCTAATTTTTGGGGAGGCGCCTGTGGCTCAGTGAGTAGGGCGCCGGCCCCATATACCGAGGGTGGTGGGTTCTAAACCCAGCCCTGGCCAAACTGCAACAAAAAATAGCTGGGCGTTGTGGCGGGCGCCTGTAGTCCCAGCTACTTGGGAG
>CAUYQV010154060.1:0-38053 GCA_963574575.1 Galagoides demidoff | reverse complement strand
TGGCACCCTCTCCCAGGAGCATCGGTGAGAGGTCATGCCTGATCTCTATCTCTACAGAGATCCTGAAGAGATTGAAAAGGAAGAGCAGGCTGCTGCTGAGAGAGCTGTGACCAAGGAGGAATTTCAGGGTGAATGGACTGCTCTAGCTCCTGAAGCAACAGAAGCTTCTCCCAGTCCGAAGTTGCAGACTGGTCGGAAGACTGCAGGTGCCCTCTGTGCCTACTCAGCAGGTCCCCACTGAAGACTGGAGTGCCCAGCCTGCCACTGAAGACTGGTCAGCAGCTCCCACTGCTCAGGCCACTGAATGGGTAGGAACAACCAGTGTGTGGTCTTAAGCTGTGCTTCCACAAGCTCTTAGACAAGATGGAAATAATGTTGGAGGAAAGTAAACATCAGTTTAAAAATTTAAAAAAAAAAAAAAACCATCCAGCAGATTTGAAAGGTCTCCATGCCTAGACTGCACCCTGACCAATGAATCTTTAGACATCAAAGTGTTTCCAGTGTGGCAAGGAACTACCCCAGTCCTTCTCAAACTTCAATGTGGGCGCAGATTGTGCTGGTCTGTGCTTAGACATAGAATCTGGCTCAGGAGGTCTGGGATGGAGCCTGAGATTCTTTCTGCATTACCAGCAAGCTGATGGTGATGGCCATACTGCCAGCGCAGGAATGGTAAAGAAGTGGAGCATTGCTTGGAAAGCTTTTGTTAGCTTTGAAACACTTCCTACAAAGGAAATTTTGCATGGAAACAGGTATCTAACAGGACTGCGTGGGTTGAAGAAAGAGACCAGAAAGGAGGGGCAAGTGAGATCCCAGATTCACACTGACCCCAAGTGAGGCAGTCATGCCACCACCCCAAAGATGTCATGCCTTGACCCCCCAGAACCTCCAAATATGTTCTGTTACTGTAGCAAAGGGGAATTAAGGTTGCATATGCAATTAAGGTTGTTAATCAGCTAACTTTAAAACAGGGAGATCGTCCTGAATTATCTGGGTGGGCCAATGTAATCATAGAGGTCCTTAAAAGCAGGAAAGGGTTGCTTAGTATTCCCTATCCTCCTTCTCTATGTTTTCTTCTCCACAGAAATTATCTTCTAAAATATTTTATAATATGTCACCTTATTGATTTTGTTTTTATTGGCCTCTTCCCTGGAATATAAATTCCATAAAAATTGGAATTTGGTCTGTTTCATTCATGTTGAATCCACAGTGTCCAGAATAAGAGCTTGATGCTGCATGGATGCCTAATAAATATTTATAGAATAAGCAGTTTTTTTAAAGCAGAAGAGGGTGGCAGAAAAGGTCAGAGTGATACAACAAGAGAAAACTCAACTTGCCATCGCCAGCTTCGCAGATGAAGGAAGGGGCCCCGGGCCAAGGAAGGCAAGCAGCCTCCGAAAACTGGAAAGGGCACAAAAACACCCTCTCCCCTAACCCTCCAGAAGGAACCCCTGGGTTCTAGCCGGTGAGACAGGGAGACTTCTGACCTCCAGAATGGTAAGATAATACCATGCTTTGCCATGCATGATGAGCACCCACGTTTGGGGCCCAAACTTTCAGGAAAATGCCCCTCAAGAAAGTGACTAACTCTCAGCTAGGAGAGACAAATCTGGGTAGGGCTAACGCCCCCCAGTAAACATGCAGACCACACCACCCTCAGGCAGCCACCCACTCTGTGAAGGCTGCCCCTTCCCTCTCTCCTGGGAGCCCTTCCCTCCCCGCGATGTCCAGGGCCACAGCCAAGATGACCTTGCACATGACCCACAGGGAGAAGTTTCTGAGGCCACCAGGGCCTGTGGGCAGCCAGGGGGGCCCTAGTGGAGCCATGGGGCCCGAGTGGAGCTGCCAGTCCCCTCCTCATGGCTGGGCCTCAGCCCACAGCCCACCTTACCATCCCCACCACGGTCTTTCCCTCGAGCAGGGTACATGGCTGAGGCCTCGCTGGCCACCTCTGGTTGACTCCAGCCCACTCCCATCAGGTCTTCCTAAACTAGGGTGACCAGACATCCCACTTTTTAACAATTTGTCCCACATCCCGCAGGGTTTTTAAAAAGTCCCAATTTTTGGAAAGAATGCACAAACGGGCGGGAGAACAGGAAGGGAATATACGGTTTTCGGCTGCCATGTGGCTATTTCGTCAGAATATGAGTTTTATTTTATGTTTGTTAATTTTATAATGTCAAACTGTAATAATAACAAATAATTGTTGAGAAGTGATTATTGAGAACTGCTTATCAAAGTTTGCATTGTTGTCAGGCCCTGCCCTGCCCTGCCCTGGGCCTGGTCCCCACCCCACCCACCCCTGTCATGTGTCCCACTTTAACCAATGTTGAAATCTGGTCACCCTATCCTAGGCTGGAACACTGCACCCTAGCAGGACCAGGCAGGAGGGTCTACCAGCTCCAGGAGGCTCCCTCCCCTGCTTCAAGCCGTACCACCCCATGTAGAATGCACATCCTTATTTTTCCCTCAAAAATGTAGGCAAAAAAGTGTGCATTATACACAACAAAATATGGTAAATTTGTGTTGTTTTAAGCCACTCGGTTTGTGGTTATTTGTTAGGGCAGCCATCACATCAGAAACCACCTGAAGCATCTCCAGTAAAGTCCTAGATCACTGCAAAGCCGCTGGGCTAGCTGGGCTCCAGGGCAGGACTGAGGGGCACTGCCCTTTCCTCCCACAGCCACCCCACAGCCATCAGTACTCCAGGATTTGCTGACACATTGCACCCTGGTGGTATCAACTTCCCCAGGACTCTGGGACCCTCCTCCCCACCCTCTCTTTCTGGCAGGAGGGGAATCTCCTCTTTAGCAATGCGGAAGTTATTTTCAGCTCCACAGCCAGCTGAGCATTTCAGCACAGAGCAGATTGGAAGTGTCCCCGACCCCCCAGAGGAGATCTCTTCTTCTCCTGTAGTGTGCATGGCCAGATATAGCCAGACACCTGCCGGCTCCCCACCACCGTGGTGCCCAAAGCACCTCCTGTCCAATGCCCCAGCCCAGAACAGCACAGGGCATGGGGGAGATGCTAAGTGTGCTTCCATCTTCTCTTACCCTAGATGTGGAGGCATGGACTGTTTTGCAGGACATCAGCTAGACAGGGTCCTGAAACAGATGATGTCTCAACAGAGGCACTGGAACAGTGGTTCTCAGCCCAGCTCCACACTAGATTCACCCCGGAAGCTTTGACTATTCCTGATGCCCAGGCTGCTGCCATCCATCCAGAATTTCTGGGGTGAAGGCAAAGTGTCTGTTTTTAAAAAATTCCCGGGTGATTCCAATACGGTCAGGGCATGACCCACTAGATCCGTAGTTGTCAGAGTATGGGGTCACAGGTGGACAGCGTCAGCCTCAGTCTCAACCTTACTGGGAGCTTGTCAGAACGGCAGAGTATCAGGCCTCAGTTCAGACTGACAAGATCAGAATCTGCCTTTGAATAAGGTCTTCAGAAGACTCCTTGGCACTTTAAGTCTGAGACAAATAACAATGGAGAATGATAGTTGAGCGTTCAGCTCTGGGTCAGGCTGCTGGAGTTTGCCAGGTGTCTCCACCACTTTTTAACCATAAGGCCTCGGGCAAATGACAACCTCCAGGCACCTCTGTTCCTTCCTGTTGGCTTCCTCACATCCCACAGATGGGGCGACCTAGGAAACCCCAGAAATTCACAACAATCTATCCCACAACCTAGTGGGATATCCAGGAAAATCCTTAGCCCGTCTTGGAGGAAGAAGTTCAGTAGACCCTGAAGCTGAAAAAAATCTGGAGGACATACTGCAGGAACAGGATATTAAATTCCATGTAAATGTAAAAATAGGTACATTAGGCAAAGGATGCGATTTAAAGTATTCTGCCCCCTACGTGTTTATATGAGCACCCTTATCAAACAGATGACACGTCCTGACCTCCCACTTTCAAAAAATACCGTGAGTGTGTGTGTGTGTTTGTGTGTGTGTGTGTGTGTGTGTTTACCATTGTGGTCTCATGAAAATATAACAGCCCATCCAAAGTAGCCGAAGAATGATTGATACTTGAAGGCGTTCAAGAGAAGTGTTACAGAAAGTTGCACTTAACTGAAGCTTCTCCATTGAAGTGATCAGAAATCTGGAAGAACATTGGAAAAAAACCTGTGCCTCAGAGGGAAAACCAGGCAGCTCTCTGAAGAATTTTAAAAACAGGAACAAGGATTTCTCAATTTGCAGGGCTCTCTGGAAGTGGGCCCTTTCAGATGAAGGCGGCAGGTTATACTTAGAAAGATATGCACGGTGAACAGTTCTGTTACTATATATTCATCTCCAAAAGCCAAACATATGTGTGTGCGCGCGCACACTGCACACACACAAATACCATATATATGGAGGATAGATCAGCGTATGACATTTAGCCCTTCCTAAACTGGGAAAAATATAAAATCACTACTTTTTTTTTTTTTTTTTGCTAGTGTGAGAATAAGAAGACGTCTCCCTCTAATAAGATCGATCTGGTAGAGAGTTATCTACATTCCAAGTGTAGCTGATTCAGTCATTCAGTCTCCAACCAGTTGGGAGCATCCATATCCCAATGAGCAAGACTGATAAAATTCTAGCCTTTGCGAAGCTGGCAGGCTAGTGTCTCCCTTGCCAAGTGTGATCCTAGACCTGCGAACCTGACCTCTCCTAGACCTACTGAGTCAAAATTTCACTCTTGAAACTTTAGGTTCTCAGGAGCACTGACCAAGTACAATCTATTTTCTGAAAGTGCAGAAAGTTATCTGGAATTTAAATTGTACCCATGACCCACAGGTAGGATGTCATTAAATGGAAAGATCAATAAAGTTACCTACTCCCTCCCCAATACAGAGTAGAAATCCAATTTGTGTAGCTTCAAAAAACCGTGGAAATTAGCAACTCACCCTACTGCAGCGATGAGAGAGGCTGGGAGGTATTATACAACCATTTAATGATTCATCAGTACCCATGAGTCTAGGGACCCGCTCAGGAAGGAAAAAAACGGGTTCAAGTGGTAAAGTGAGAGGGTCTGGAGGAAAAGTTTGCCTGTCTTGGTACCAGAACTGAAAACTGTCAGCTTCCAGCTCTGACACTCAAGCCCACTAATGGGTGGATTGGCTCCAAGATCGGCAGGGGAACAGATGGAAGTGGAAGAAAAAAAATAATCATTTTTTCCCAAACTTGCTGAGTCCAAGGAAGATGTCGGAAGATTTGGATGCAGCCAGCATGATTAATCTTACCAACTTTACCTTGAGTTTCACTTTTGGCCGGGGAATGGCATCAGCTTAAAAGTTAATTACCAGCAAGAAACAAATCATGCAGCTGATGTGCACATTACAAACAAATTAAGTTCTTAAAATAGGCAACACACCACTTGGAACAATGGTTTATGAGCCCAAGGGTGCTTGCAAATAATTACGGAAGGTGAGCAAACTAATAGCTAAAATATGTGAATTAAATGAGGGCAAATTGCAGATATTAACCAAAAAGGAAAGGAAAACGTGGTCAACCTCTCATTTTGTAAACAACAAGCCAAGCGGAATGATCCAGCAGCCCCCTGTGGAATGAGGAGGGAGGCCCCTGATGGAGGCAGGGCTCCCCAAAGATGGAGAAGCAGCTGGAATGCAAATAATCAGGACAAGAGGAGGAGCTGCCCAGCAGGGGAGGTCAAGATCAAAGCCTGCAGCACAGCACCCCACCGCAAAAGGGTAAATTCAGCGGTGTGTGGGAGAGGAAGTTTCAGCTGTACAAAGTTGGAAATTAAGTCCAAAGTCTTCCTTGTACAGATAAAGAGACCAAGCCCAGAGAGGGGAGGTAACAGTTCCAAAGTCACACAGTGTCATAGCCAGGACTTGTACTCTGGTCTGACCTCAGGCCCACTTCATTCTCATTGCAACCCATGTACCTACCTGAAGGGGGGCAGGGAGCAGAAATGCAAACAGTTGGCCTGATGTGGAAGACTGTGGTCTGGTAGGGTCCAACAGAAATCCGTATGAATTTAGAAATTTCTAGTAACCATCTCAATTTGAACTAGCCACGTTTCAAGTCTCGATAGCCACATGTGGCTAGTGGCTACCTTATTGGATGTTGCACCTATAGGGAAATGTGGGGATGTAAAATCTGGAGACAGGATGACCCATCTAAAATAGGATAGTAGCCACAGTCCCAACTAGAAGGCATTGTGGAACCAGATGTTCTGTTGTCAAGAAAAACCAGGAATCCAGATTTTCATGTGAAATCTTTCAACGTTAAAGCATCCATTAAGTGAAAAAAACACTACCGTGCTAGCCAGAACACATTTGAGAATGGGAACTGGCTTGTGAGCTGTCAGTTTTCAGTCTCCCTCTCTTTCACAGAAGCAAAGAGAACTTCATTACATAATCACCGTAGGCATCCTCAGGAACCTAATCGTTGTCAACTACCTTCAGTGACAAACTCAAGTCCCAAATCTTACTACTTCACTGTGTGAGAGCTAATGCCTCTGAGCCTCAGTTTTCTTATTTCTGAAATGGGAATAATCTCTTTCATGGGCATCCTTAAAGGACCCATTGGGAAAATCAAATACAAAAGCAGTTTTTCACTGGGCTCAGTGGCTCACACCTGTAATCCTCGCACTGCTGGAGGCTAAGGCAGGTGGATCGCTGGAGCTCAGGAATTGGAGACCAGCCCAACACAAGCAAGACTCCATCACTACTAAAAAAAAAAAAACCTAGCCAGGTGGTGTGGCCCCTGTAGTCCCAGCTACTCAGACAAGAGGATCACTTAAGCCCAAGAGTCTGAGGTTGTTGTAAGCTCCAATGCCACTGCACTCTATTCAGGGCAATGGAGTGGAGACTCTGTGTCTAAATAAATAAATAAATAAACAAAAATAAATAAACAAAAGCAATTTGTCAAGGTCAAAACACCACACAAACATAATGATTGCTGCTGGGACATTCTCAGAGAGCAGGGCGTGGCTAACCATCACGAGGGCATCTGAGACCACAACTGCTGTCCCTGTGATTCCAAGCCCTGTTTGTCTGCACTGTTTCTGAAGCCTGGCAGAGCCTTCTCTACTGAGAGTTTCCTGCCTTTCTGGTTACTTTCTGCCCACTGTAGTCCACACCAGATGAGAGTGTCTTGTGCACTGTAATATACACCACACAGTAGTGTTGGACAGACATCATTATCACTGATTTATTCAACAAACACGTGGACCCAAGTGAGCACCCACCCTGTATCAGTCCTTCAGGGAACTGAGGAGGTTTACTGGAGTGGACCATGTGGCTGCGCTGCCCCATTTTTACCAGTCTTTTGTGCTCATCTCTGAGCTTTTGCGTGCCCGGCTCATTCTGCTGCCTTCCTATGAAGACCCCGTCGTGCCCCAGGACCCCCGGCCCTTCTATCTGTGAATTCACATCACCACCGAGGCACCCCTTAACCAATGACTCGTGGTGGCAGGACGGAAAGCCCAGCTGCTCCTGGACTTGAGGTGGGTCACACATGACAGCGTCACTTACCTGCCAGAGCCCCTGCGGTACCAGGTTGAGGCCAGACTGGTTCTGAAATCTCACCCTTGCTTAGCTACTTCCCCTTCCCAATTTTGCTGTCAGTTTCTCCGGGGAAAACTTTCCTAAAAAATCACCTGCACATGGCACCCCACCCCTGATTCTGGAAAAATCCAGCCTAACACACGACGTATCCTCACAATAGATAGCTCGCAGCTGCCTGGAAAGCCTGACAGGCCACAGACCCAAAAGTGTTTCATCAGGAGTCCTTTTGGGGAAAGTGCCATATTTGTTCAGGTGGCTGTCTCAATAAGTTCACTGAGGGCAAAATTGATTCCCTAGGGCATAAATGCTGCAGGTGCCAAGACTTCAAAAGAAGAGGAGGAAATTGCACCACATGTGGCAATGAGGGGGATTTGTTTGTTCCCCAGATTAGAACATGAAGGGGGATCCTGGGGCCTGAAGGGCAGACCAGGAAGAGCCTGGTGCAATGTAAACCTCTCATCCTTCCGGAGGGAGTGAACAGAGACAGCAAGGAACTAACCCTTTGAGAAGTCATGAGGAAGGCTTTGGACCATATCAGGCCAGAGAACTAGGGACATTTGAGGCCAGTTTGCAAGCTGCCACCAGCGCCCACCAGGAAGACTATAGTAGCCTCCCACATGGTCTCCTGCTTCTGTGCCTGCCCCTCCCACACCATCAACTCCCCACCAGCAGCCAGACTGCGCCTTTAAAATGCAACTAGGTCTTGACATCTAAATGTGTACTATTCTTGAGTTCAGTTCAGTAGTACCACTGTTTAAAACCCTCTGGTGGCTTCCCATTGCCTTCAGAACAAAATTCAGAGCTCTCACCCTGGCCTTCATACCCTATAAGATCCCCCTTTCTGATCCTTGAACTCCACCCCAGGGCCTTTGCACTGACTATTTGCTCTGCCTAGATACTCTCTCACCCCCATGATCTTCTCAGGGCTGGGTCCTTCTTGTTTGGTTCTCAGTTCAACTATCACCTCCTCACTTGAGTCTTTCCTTAGCACTGTGTATTTTAACACCTCCCTCCTCAATGTGTACCACGCAATTCTCTATCAGTTTCTTCACAATACTTACCAGCATCTGAACTTGAACTGTGGATATACATGTTCCCTTGTTTATTGTCTCTCTGGTCCCCGAAGGTACGCTTTGTGGAGATGGGACCTTATGAATAGTTAACAATGTGTCTACAGAATCCGGCAGGTAATGGGTGCTCAACAAACATTTGCGTCGTGCCCACATGAGCCTCCAAGGGACAGGGGAGCCCCAGCTGGCGTTAGGGTAACATAAGCAAGTGGTGTTGACATTAGTGAGCATAAAGGAAGAATGTACCAAAATGCTGAGACTCCAAGAGCACAGACGGTCGGAGAAGTTTCCACAGAAGAGGGGATATTTGAGTGGAGCCCTGACAAGCTGGCCTTCCTCCTGCTCACACTGCTCTTATTTTTTGAAAGCACAAAGCTCCTTCTGATCCGGACACTCTGGTTTTGCAGATGCTGCTCTCTGTCTCTGGGAAGCTCTTCCCCGGTCTTCACATGGCTAATTTTTGCCCATAGTCCTGGTTCCAGCTTAAATGCCACTTCCTCAGCCAAACGTTCCCAGACCTGCTGTGTCATCCAAATTAGGTCCTCTGTACTGTTCTCCCTGCAAGCACCCCCTCTAAGGCACTCTTGGCACCCGCTCCTTGGGGATTCTCTGATCAAGCCTGGCTTCCCCACTAGACCGTAAGTGCCTAAGGGCAGGACTAGGTCTGCTCTCTGCATTCTGTACATTCTGCAGCTGGGCTGGTCCCTATCACTCAGCAAGTGTTCAGTAAATTTTTTTTGATGAATAAGTTTGTGGGAGCCCCCATGGAAGGTAGAGGAGCAGGGCATTCCCAACAGAGCTAAAGGCAGAAAATACCAGTTACCCTGAGGAGTCACAATTTGTGGATGGGGTATAGGAGGCCTCAGGGGATGGGGGACTGGGTGGAACTTCCCAGCACTCCGCTTTGTCCTGCCAACTGGACAGGTCTCTATAATCCTTGCGTACATCTGCATTCCTGGAGTGACAGAGGAAGGAGATTTGGTGTTCTAAGTTCTCCTGAGATAAGACAAGACTCTCTGTGGCTGCCAAAGGGAAGAAACCTCCCACATGCCAAGAAGCCAGCAGCAAAAAGTGGACAACTGGTTGCTCTACTGACTACACTATAATTACAGTAATGAATCGTGAACTGCCGTGGGTCTGGATCGGCGAGACAAGGGAGCACGCTCCCCCCAGAAGAAGATATCTACACAAAACCCAAACAAGTGAGGCAAAGTTGTGTCTCGAGATCATCAAGTTTTGTCCTGTGGATGGAGAATGTTAAAGGTCAGGAAGGGGACAGAGACATAAGCCACCTCGGGCTGCCCTAACAAAATGCTATAAATGGATGACTTAAACAACAGAAATTTATTTTCTCACATTTCTGAAGGCAGAAAGTCCATGATCAAGGTGCCAGCAAGGCTGGGTTCTAGCGAGGACCTGCTTTCTTGCCCACAGATGGCGACCTTCTCTCTAGATCCTCACATGGCAGGGAGAGAAAGCAAGCTCTCACGTGTTGCCAGCATGGCACAAATCCCATCGTGGGGTCTCCAATCTCACGGCCTCCTCTAACCCTCACTACCTCCCAAAGATCCTGTGTCCCATCACACCAGGGCTTAGATATGAATTTTGGAAGAACATAAACATTCAGTCCATAACAGGAAGCATTTGTGATAATTCTACTGGAAGAAGATTTGGGTCCCACAGGTGCATACTGTAGTAATTACCAGCCCTGCTTCTGAAATATTTTCAGCTTTCTGCTTTCCAGGCCCGTGCTGGTAACACTTCCTAGACCCTATGTGGCTGAGTGGGGGCACGTGACTCATTCGTCTCGATGAGCTGAGGGCAGATGTCACGCCTGGGCCGGAGCATCTCCTGGACAGCGCAGACCCTCCATACCCTCCTCACCATGGTCTTTCTCCAGGCGGCGCCATTGTTTCTGCTCAACTCCCCTTGCCCTGAATCTAGGGAGAAGTCCCACTCTTTTCAAGCTCCAGTTGTTCTAAACCTTTGGGAATTCTTCTGAGTCTTTGTAATTCTCCTAAGGGATGAGGCTTTTGGACACAGACAGGCACTTGCAGACTTTCGTCTGCCCTTCATACTGTCCCATCTCTCCCCGTAGGCAGTGAGCACAGCCATCTGCTTTGATGGAGGTAGAAGGAATATAAATGGGGGGAAAATACATCGATAGATATTTCAAAAAACTACTATTGACTCATCTTCAAATTCACGACTCATTCTTTTATCATCTTTATTCTGTAGTCAACCCCTTCCTGTGAATATTTTATTTTAGATATTGCATATTCTAGACCTAGAATTCTCATTTGTTTCTTTCTTATTGTTCCTATTTTTGGCTGAAATTTCTTACCTTTTCATTTGTCGTGAGCAGATTCTCCCTTAGCATCACTGAGAATTGTTAGAATAGTTGCTTTAAAAATCCTTATCTGTCTGGGAGGCCAAGGTAAGTGATTGCTTGAGCTTAGGAGTTGGAGATCAGCCTGAGCCAGAGTGAGACCCCATCTGTAAAACTAGCCGGGTTGGCTCAGCACCTGTAGCTCAGTGATTACAGTGCCAGCCACATGCACCAGGACCTGGCAGGTTTGAACCCAGCCTGGGCCTGCTAAGCAACAATGACAACTACAACAACAACAAAAAAATAAATAGCCGGGCACTGTGGCAGGTGCCTCTTGGGAGGCTGAGGCAAGAGAATCACGTAAGCCCAAGAGTTTGAGGTTGCTGTGAGCTATGATGTCACAGCACCCTACTGAGGGTGACATAGTAAAATTCTGTGTCAAAAAAAATTAAAATTAAAAAAATAAAAATAGCTGGGTATTGTGGCAGGCACCTATAGTCCCAGCTACTTGGGAGGCTGAGGCAAGAGAATCACTTAAGCCCAAGAGTTTGAGGTTGCTGTGAGCTGTGACATCACAGCATACTATAGAGGGTGACATAGTGAGACTCTGTCTCAAAAAAATAAAAAATAAAAATAAATAAAACCAGCTGGGCACTGTGGTAGATGCCTGTAGTCCCAGCTACTTGGAAAGCTGCAGCAAGAGAATCACTAGAGCCCAAGAGTTTGAGGTTGCTGTGAGCTATGATGCCACAGCACTCTACTGAGGGTGACAAGGTAAGAATCTGTGTCCAAAAAAATAATAATAATAATAAATAACCTTGTCTGGTAATTCTAACATCGAGGTCATCTTGGAATCAGAATCCAATCTTTGTCTTTCTTTCAAGAACGGCTCGTGTCTCCCTATTTGTTAATATCAAGATGGCCAAACCTTCTCTTGAACTGAAAAGCCATTCTGTGAGACTCTGTTACAGGTGGACAAAGCTCAGGTAGGAGAAACATGCTATAGACTCATCAAGTCCTTGCATGGCCCAATTACAGACCTG
Organism: Galagoides demidoff; assembly: GCA_963574575.1. Taxonomy (NCBI): domain Eukaryota; kingdom Metazoa; phylum Chordata; class Mammalia; order Primates; family Galagidae; genus Galagoides; species Galagoides demidoff. Next base: position 26,099 of record CAUYQV010154060.1, on the reverse strand, counting down.
TGAGAAAGATGCTGACCCACGAGCCCCTGACACTCTGATAAGAAGATCCCCCATGATGAGATAACATCTTTGGCACCCTGATAAGAGCAACAGTTTGGTGGTCCGTGATAGACACCAGCTCCCCCTCAGCCTGCTATAAAAGACCAGCCTCCCTCCCTAAACACGGCTAACGTCCTTTAGATCGTAGCCCACTTAGCCCAAGTGTCAAAATAAACATTGCCACCTTTGCCACACTTTGGTCTTGAGCGTTCTGATCCGCTCTTTTTCGATTTTTACCTATCAGTTTGCCTTTGGAGTGATTTTGGATTGTATCACGGATATCGTGAATGTTATATTGTGGAGACTCTGGCTTCTGTTCTATTTCTCCAAAGAGTGTTGATTCTTTAATTTGTTTTTGGAGGCAATTAGCTTGGTTATACTCAAACTGGAAACTCTGCCAGTTGGGCAGCAGCTCATTTTTCAGTTCATTTCTTTTAGCTCTATCTGGGCTGTTTAAGGTTTGCCCTGTGCACACACGCTTCTGAAGCCAGCCCGAGAGTTGGAGCAGGTTATATATAGATTCGAGCCTCCCTGTTCCTAGCTACTTCTCTGTATCCTCCACCTCACTTTCCTATTGGATAAATTGTCATAACTTTATCTTCTATAACTTAGGCCATAAGGAGTATAGATTTTCTACTGGAGTTTTAGCCACTATCACCCATCCTTTAGGTTAGGGATTTTGTGTATTTTTTTTCCAGGGACTAAATTTGCTATCCATGGAAAGGTCAGCCCAATAGGCACTTAGTTGGCCATTACCAGAAGCAAAATTCCATATTTCACTTTTTTTTTTTTTTTGAGACAGAGTGTCACTATGTTGTCCTGGGTAGAGTGCTGTGACATCACAACTCACAGCAACCTCAAATTCTTCAGCTTAAGCAATTCTCTTGCCTCAGCCTCCCAAGTAGCTGGGATGGGACTACAGGTGCCCACCACAATGCCCGGCTGTTTTTTGGTTGTAGTTGTCATTGTTGTTGGCAAGCACAGGCCAGACTCGAACCTGCCAGCTCCGGTATATGTGGCTGGTGCACTAGCCGCTGAGCTATAGGCACTAAGCCCCACATCTCACTTTAAAAAGGATTTCTAGCTCTTAAGAAAAAATTAGAAGTATTCTCTCTCATAAGAAAGGGCAAGCCTTTACAGACACATGTATCTCTGTGCGTAATAACCTCCATCATCATTTTTCTCCTTTGTCCCAAACTCATGAAAACTTCATGTAGGATACACAAGAGTCAAAGAACCAGTTCAGAAATAAGTGAGTGCATAACCATTTCCCACTTCATCTGGAGCCTTGGTTCCTCATTTTTGTCCTCATTAGGACAAAATTAATTTTTTGTTTTTTGAGACAGTCTCACTAACGCTGAGTAAAGTGCCCACAGCATCATAGCTCACACAACCTTAGACTCTTGGACTTGAGCAATCTTTTTGCCTCAACCTCCTGAATAGCTGGGATTACAAGTGCCTACCACAATACTTGGGTAGTTTTTCTGTTTTGCATTTTTTTTTTTTTTTTAGTAGAAATGGGGTCTCACTCTTGCTCAGGCTAGTCTTAAACTCCTGAACTCAAGCAATCCACCCACATCAGCCACCCGAAGTGGTAGGATTACAAGTGTGAGCCACTGCATCTGGCCAGGGGGTCTCCCCCAATTCTCAGGGTCACCCCTCAATGTCACATTGAATAGAATCCTGCATGATTCCAAGTTGGTGGTCCCATGTAAACCAAAAACTCATTGAGGATCTAGTCCCAGTCTGCTTTAAAATTTCCCCAATGTGCCGTTGTAAATTATAAATACCAGCCCCTTTTCTAATCTGCTGGCAGGGCTATAAATTGCCCTTTCTGGGGGACAACTTGGCAATGCCTTATTAAAATTATTCAGACCCTTTCACCAAGGAATTTCACTCGTAGGAACACAGCCTAAGGGAACAATCACAGAAGCACTCTGAGATTTATGTACAAAGATGAACATTATAGCATCATTTGTAATAGTGAAAAATGGCAAAGAATTGAAATGCCCAAAAGTAGAGAATGGTTAAATAAAATATGATACAACCATACTGTAGAATATTAATACGTAGCTGTTAAGAATATGCCCCTGAAGAATATCTAATGACATGGAGAAATGCTGATGTATATGCAGATAATGTTGAGCTAAAAAAAATAATGCAGAAGATAGATCTCTGTGTAATATGAACCCATGTATGGGGGGTGTTTGCCTATGCATGTGCAGAGATATATGTACATACCTCTGTGTGTATCTGAAAGAAATACAACAAAATGTTAACAGTGGTTATGTCTGGGGAAGTTGATATTTGTGCACAGTAGAATCTCCATAGTTGACCACCTCCTTAAGTTGACCTAATTTTCATAGACTGGACATGCACCACACATACATATTGGTACAGTAGGCCTCGTTCCTTATATTGACCCATCTCTATATGTTGGCCAGTTCGTTATAGTATGTTGGGTGGTCAACTTACAGAGATTTGACTGTAATTTTTAAAATTTCATTTTCATAGCACTTCCTAAAGTGAGTATGTATTGCTCTTAAAAGCCCAAAAGAAATATTTACCTTGCAAATGCCATCAAGAGAAACCAGAGTATGAAAGGGCAGAGAAGATGGTAATATAGACCCCTAAATATCAGAATTTTGCACTCACTTCAGCAGCCCAGGTACTGAAATTAGAACAATACAGAAAAGATTATCCTGGTCCCTGTGCAAGGATGATGCACAAATTCATGAAGCATTCCATATTTTTTTTAAATACTAGAATTTTAATTATCAGGGAGAATAAAGACATTTCAAATCAAATAATTAACAGTTATCTATCAGTCACCTCTGCTATATAACAACTATAAAATCCCAGTGACATAAGGAGAAACTCAAGTGTCTGTAATTGGCTGGAGTTGGCTGATCTAAGCAGTGGGTCAAACTGGGACCAGGCTGGGCTGGGCTGGGCAGCAACTCTGTTCCACTTGCATCCATCCTCTCTCTGGAACCAGTGGGTACCTGCCATGCAAGTTCTTCTTACAGTGATGGGAGAGGTGCAAGGTGGCAAGCCTCATCACACAAGCACTTATCAAGCCTTTGGTGACATCCAACGTGCCACTGGCCCACTGGCTAAAGCCAATCATATGACCAATCCTCAAATCAAGGGCCAATCCTGCCTCTTCCATGGGAAGAGATACAACAGTATAAGTCAAAGATCATGGATACAGGGAGGGGTGAAGAACTGGGGCAATTCATTGAATTCTCACGTGGTCCCCCTACATACACACACTTGAAGGATGCTCACATCTGGGATGAGTCAGAAACCCTGACTCAGCAAGTTCTCCTGTATGAATAGAGACAGATTCTCCCATCCCCGCCAGTTTCACCCAGCCAATAGTTTTTGTTCCAAGGATGTAGAGTGTGCCGAGTTTCTCATTGACTGGTCATTTGAGTTTGTTTGTTGTTTGGTTTGTTGGTTGGTTGGTTTTAGATTTTTCATATCACCCAAACCATTAATTATCTTTGAGATGCCCATTAATTGGCTCCACTGCATGTTTCACCACAGTACCAAAGACACAAAGAAAAATAATAATGGTCTGAAAGGCAAGCAGTTTGACCAAGGAACATATGTCAACGCCACAACTTACAGCCATGTCAGCTGAGCACTACAAGACTCTGGGGCTACACTGTCCAAATGGTGGCCACTAGGCACAAGAGTGATTTTAAATTTTACTTAGTTAAAATTAAATGAAATTTAAAATTCAGTACCTCAGTCACAGCAGCAAGAATTCAAGTGTCTAATAGCCATGTATGGCTAGTGCCAATCAAGTAGTGTAATAGGAGGCACAAACATAGAACAGTTTTATCTTTGAGAAAGTGCTAGTGGACAGCGCTGCTCCACAAGTGCCATTGACCTTGACTGTGATGTGGTGGCGCCCCTGGAGTTGTGCAATCCTGAAGTCCTCACAAAGCAGGCAAGACAATTCATGCCCAGGTCTCCTGGAGCTCAGTACAACCATTCTGTGCTAAGTTTTTTGGCCAATATTTCTTTTTTTTCTTTTCTTTTCTTTTTTTTTTTGTTTTGTTTCGTTTTTTGTTTTTTGCTTTGATACAGAGTCTCACTCTGTCTCACTGGGATTGAGTTCCACAGCATCATCACAGCTCATAGCAACTTCAAACTCTTGGGCTCAAGCAATCCTCAGGCCTCAGCCTTCTGAGTAGCTGGGACTACAGGTCCCTGACACAATGCCTAGCTAATTTTTCTGTTTTAATAGAGACAGGGTCTCACTCTGGCTCAGGCTGGTCTCAAACTCCTGAGCTCAGGCAATCTACCTGCCTCGGCCTCCAAGAGTGCTGGGCATGAACCTCTAAACCCAGCCTTGGCCAATATTTCTAAAGGCTTTGGTTTTGCTCATTCTTTCAAGTTCTTATATTAAACACATTCCTACTGTCCTTCTACTTTTTTTTTTTTTTTTTTTTGAGACAGAGCCTCAAGCTATCTCCCTGGGTAAAATGCTGTGGCATCACAACTCACAGCAACCTCAAACTCTTGGGCTCAAGCGAGTCTCCTGCCTCACCCTCCCAAGTAGCTGGGACCACAGGCGCCCGCCACAACACCTGGCTATTTTTGGTTGCAGCCGTCATTGTTGTTTGACAGGCCCAGGCTGGATTCGAACCTGCCACCTTAGGTGTATGTGGCTAGTGCCTTAGCCACTTGAGACACAAGTGCCAAGCCATGTCCTTCTACTTTAACCACTTCCTGCCATCCTCATCCATCTTGGATATTTTTCACAGAGAGCAGTGGGTTTCTCTGACACTCTAGTTCCACAGCTTGGTGCCCCTTGTAAGCTGAACTCAGACACTCACTCAGTTCTCTTCTCCAACAAACACTCTTTGCCTCACATACGTTTCTGGTTCTACATCTCTGGACTTTGGGACTCTTGGCTGCCGTCTCTGCAGTCAGAATGCCACTGTTCCCCTTGTCACCTGGTCTTTTAAGACCGAGCTCCAGCCTGCCCTTTTGAGTTTGCTTTCCCTAACCACACTGATACAGATGCTTCCCCTCCCCACTCAGGCCTTCCATGTCCTGGGCTTACCTCTACCCTTGCCCCTTTGCTACCACTTCCTGCCTTCCCTGCCTGGCCATGAGCTCCCTATGAGCAGGGTAACTTGTCTAAGTCAGATTTCCAGGTGGAGACAGCCCCACCTGGGTATGAACCACCTGTTCCTCCACTGACTACCTGTGTAATCACAGGCAAGATGCTTTAGTTCTTCTGTACCTCATTTTTCTAATCTGTAAAATGAGGGTTATAATAGAGCTGTGTTGAGAACTTATTCATCAGGGTTCTCCAGAGAGACAGAACCAACAGGGTTGTATGTATAAATGGAGATTTATCATGAGGAGTTGGCTCACAAGATTACAGAGGCTGGGAAGTCCCACCATCGACCAACTGCCAGCTGGAGGTGCAGGAAAGCCAGGGTGTAATTCTGTCCAAGTCGGAAGGTCTGAGACCCAGGGGAGCTGATGATATAAATTCCAGTCCAAGGGCAGGAGAAAATGAGATATGATGCCCCAGGCCTCAGGCAGTGAAGCAGATAAGAACAGACAAGCTCCTCCCCCCTCCACCTCTTGTTCTGCCTCTCGGGCCCTCAGCAGATTGAAGGATGTCCACCCACACTGGGAGAGCAGGTCTTCCTTCTTTCAGTTACCCACATAAATGCTAATCTCATCTCACCCTCACAGACACACACAGAATTAATGTTTTACCAGATATCTGGGCATCCCCTGATCCAGACAAGTTGACACATGAAACCATCACAGGTAAATTGAGATGGAACATGGCAGAAACTTGGAACAGTGCCTGACACCCTTCAAGGGCCTGCTGAGTGTTTTTTGTCTATATATTATGAGAGTCTGGCACACCAGAGGTGCTCAGTTATTGCCACCTGAATTAGTAAAATGATAGGCTACAACCCAGACTACTCTAAGGGAAGTGGATCTTCACTGCTGCAGAAGACCTGGGCACATTTTCTTTTATTGAGACAGAATCTTGCTTTGTTGCCCTGGTTAGAGTGCCATAGTATTGTCATAGCAACCTCAAACTCTTGGGCTTCAGGAGATCCTCTTGCCTCAGCCTCCTGAGTAAAACTGGGACTATAAGCACCCACCAAAATGCCTGACTAGTTTTTCTATTTTTAGTAGAGATGGGGTCTCACTCTTGCTCAGGCTGGTCTCCAGCTCCTGAGCTCAAGCAATCCACCCGCCTCAGCCTCCCAGAGTGCTAGGATTACAGGTGTGAGCCACCACACCCAGCCTATCCAGGCACATTTAAATGGTCCCTGCAAAGGGAACTGGGAACAAAATTTGTTTATCATCATCAAAGAGGAAGCAAAGTACTGTGTCTGGGGTGGTTTTCTCTTCAGACCTTTTCATCCAGGGAACAGCTCCAGATTCCTTTAAGAGGCTACCCTCCTGGCTGTAAGAACATTTAAGAAATTCCCCAAAGGACTCCCCTTACCAGAGCAGCTGTGAGGTAGTTTGAGGTCCCATCAGAATAACAATCATAAAATTCCTAACATTGTTTTGGGCACTTACTATGTGCCATTGATTCCTAAATGGCAGCAATTCTTCCTTCCTCCTCTCTAACCCCAGTGGATGTTTACCAATGTCTGGAGACTTTTTTGTTTATCACAACTGTGGGGCTGCTACTGTCAGCAGTAGAGACTGGGGTGCTGATAAGCATGCTACACTGCACAGGACAGCCCCCAGAACAAAGAATTTTCTGTCATAAAAATGTCAACATCAATGTTGAGAAACTCCATTCCATTTCAAGGCAGTGAGTCTTGTAGGTGTCATCTCATTTAATCATAACGGTGATACATGTATGAGTAAGACAGTGTTTTTAACATCAATGCCCCCATTTTCCAGATGAGGAAACGAAGGCTCAGGTATGCAAATTGCCCACATCACTTAGCTGGAAAGTGGAGGAGACCTGATTCAAATCCAGGCAGCCCGACTGTCCTCACAGCTATTACATACTGGGGCCACCACAAGCTTGAAAACTACATGGTGTAATAGACAGAACCCTGGTTCTGTCATCAGTTGGACCTGGGCTGGAAGCCTTGCTGGGTCAGTCGGTGGCCACATGACCTTGGACGCAGTGTCTGGAAACTCTCTAAGCTTCTATTTTCCCATCTATAAAATAGGGGCATGGTGCCCACCTTACAGGGTTATTACAGGTAAAATCTGGCAATGATTGCAAAGTGCCTAACAGACAGGCTGATGCTCCTTGAACAGTAGCTGCCACTGCTGCTGCTGTTGTTGTCATTGTTGACATCACTATTATTATTCCCATCACCTTGGAGCTGGAGGCCCGGATTCCCTCCCACCCGATCCTAAGGAAACAAGAACTCAGTTTTGTAGCTGGTCCCAGTGCGCCAGCTGGCACTCAGAAACCAGTGGGCTGCTGCCTTCCCAATGCCAGATTTCTCCCTTGCAGAAGGGAGCTGGTGCTTCAGGAGGCTACAACAGCTCCCTAGGAAAGAGATGAGCTGCTCAGGTCCTCACCAAGAGCCAGAGTCATGAATGTGACCTGGAGCAGACGGCTGGGCCAACCTGGCTGTGCCCTCTCCCCTGGGGGACAGCATTCATCCTGGTCCCTCTGTTGAGAAGCACCAGGACCCTTCAAGGCAGAAACCAGTAATCGATTGGACCTGTCCTCAGAGGATCTGTTCCCCAGCACAGGCAGGGACTCCAAGGGGAAAGCAGAATTCTTTAAAGAGAAAAATAACTTCTCTCTGCTAAGTGTCTGGGGACTGCCTATCTTTTGGAAGGTGCCAAAAGAATGCAATAGCCAAACTGGAGCGAATATGCTAGAAAGTTCCCAAAACATGAGAGCTGATGTTGATGAAGGCAACACTTTCATGAGGCCTCTCAGACCCAAGACCAGCTACATTTCATGTCTTCAATAAGAAAAAGAAGAAGACCCACCATTACAGCCCACTGTGTGTCAAGTGCTGTTATAATTGCATTACATTCATCATCTTCAACCCCGTAATTAGTGTACCCATTCATAGGACTGTTGTGTCAACACACAAAAGATGCTTCAAAGGAGACAAATAGGGAGCATTATGTATGTAAGCATTTGCCACTAACATTATCATCATTACTACAAGGATTGCTATTACTGCCACCCTGAAGGTAGGTGTCATCTTCCATGGCACAGTAGAGAGAATGAGAGGATGATTTGCCAAGGTCACAAAGGCGGTGAGATAATACAGTCACAGGCATCTGCATCAGGCCACCAGAGTTCAAATTCTGGCATGGCTGTTTTCGTAACCGCACACCAACCTGGTTTCTTCTCCCACAAAATGGATTCAAATACATGTTAAAGTAGTGATTCAATCTGTTTGGTTTGGTTTTATAATTATAAAAACCCAGCTTTGGAGTTCAGACAGTAGTGGTTTTGTGTTTTCTGAAGATTGAACCCTCCCTGCCCTTGAGAAACAGGGGAAGGACTTTCTGCCACAAAGGTTATGTGGGGTCTGTTCAGTACAAGAGTATCTTGACCTGCCATAAAAGCTACTACGAGAGACATGATGCTGGCAAGACTTGATTGTGGAGGGAGAGAGGAAAAAGGCCAACACAAGAGCCTTGGGCCAAGAGTAGTCCTCAAGGGAGACCAAGGCCCAAAAGAGGCCAGTTGAGAGGCCAAGAGACGGCCCTGAGAGGGAGGTCTGGGATGCCCATGATCTCAGCCAGACCAGAGGCCCTGGTGCTCCCCATCCCTCTTCCATCGATCCTCTGGGGCAGGAAAGGCACCTGCCCACAGTCAAGGTCTTTAAAAGAACTTACCTCCCTTGACAACAACATATACTCACCCCCAGACAGCCATCAGACCCAAGGCAAGCCTGGACCCAAGCAGGGGCAGTGAGGAAGAACCCCACCCTTCCCCAGGGGGAGTTCAGGTGGTCCCAACCTAGGCATTCTGAGCTGAGACAATGGGAGTAGAGGCCACCACTCCATCAGTGGCCATCATTGTCATTCATGATTTCACCATCATCTCAGGCTGGGCTGCAGGTGGGGCCAGGACACTCTGAACTCTGCTCCCAAGTCCCTCCAAAGCCTCCAACCCTCCAGTGGTGCCCATTGCAGGGAAAGCCCTCTTTGGTGTTTCCCTCTCACCACCCAGGTCAGCTGGTCAGCAAACACTCCACTGGCAGACAGAGAGGAGGGCGGGCAGTAACCGGTCCCTGCTCACTCTGCCTCTGCAGCAGGGGAGCGCGGAGAGCGGAGGCCACAACGCAGATGCTCCATGAACTCATACTCCTTGGGCACAGACACTCCGGGGGAAATGCTGCCGATTTTACCCACTCATTCCTCTGAAAATAACTGCACACACTATCTGCCAAGTTTCCGGAACAGAACAAGTGCAGAGGAATAGGGAACTGATGGAGAGCAGGAGTTGGGGATAGTAGGCAGTAAACCACATTGCTCTGCGGGACAACGGGTCTCTGGAAGAAAAAGGGTGATTTGCAATGGATTCCATCATGTCGCATGTTTTTAGTAATAGCAATAGTAGTTGCTTTCATTTTTGAACAGCAGCAATTCTGTCCTGGCTCTATTTGTTAATTCACAGTTCCATTTAACTCTGTTGGAGTTCAGTGTATCTCCATTTTTACAGATGAGTTAAGTGAGGCTCAGAGAGGTTCCGTAACTTAGGTCACACACAGCACAAAATAGCAGAATCATGATTCAAAGTCAACCCTCTCGGACTTCTGAACTCTTTCCACTATACCCAGCTGCCTGTCAAACAATTCATTCACTTGCACCAATCGCCATGGATGGCGAGTGAAAAAAAGAGAGAGAGAATTGAAAATATCTGTGATGAATGTAAAACCCATCTCTACCAGCCACTTTTTGGATGAAGCAGCTGAAGTTCCCCAAGGTTGAAATCAGAGCTCATCCGTCCCTTAGTCAGTGGCTGTGTGTGGGAAGTCCAATGCATAACAGGTGCTCCACTGGGGACCTGACGGTGAACAAGACAAGCTCTGCCCTCATGGAACTTAAAGTCCAGTAGGCAGACAGACTTAACCAAGTAATACCAGCAGGTGGGTCTCTGTTGCAAGACAGGGAAACACAAAGGAGGCAGAGCTGACCTCGCTAGTGGTCAGGGGCAGTGTCTTTGGCAAAGAAAGGTTTGGGCTGACACTCTCTGGAAGAGCAGGTGTCAGGGAAAGACAGTGGGCTGGAATCCAGGGTCATCGACTCGGAGGGGATGGTGGCAGTAAGAGGACTTAGGAAGTTCACAGCCAGATCACACCATGTTCATGTCAACACAGAGGAGGTTGACATGACCTGTTTGGGTTTAAGGATCCCTCAGGCAACAGAGTCATTAAGAGGTGACTGTGGCCATCCAGACGGGGCACAGTGGTGGCTAAGACAGAGGGGTAGCTGCCGTGATGGAAAGACCTGAGTGAATCCTCAGATGCCCAGTGGGAGACTTGACAAGGCTTAGCTGGATATGGAATCAATGGTGGCCTGATGTCCTGGACATTTGAGGACCTCCCCATTTTGAACACAATATTTTGTTGTTAGACCCTGATTCTTGGTCCAAAATCAACAGCCCACTTAGCAATTACAGGTGGGTATCCCACCTTGGTGTTTATTCCTGTCCTGCCCTGATCCTTTCTATGACCCTTCCAGAGAGTCACACACATTTTGAGTATGTGTGAGAACATTTTTCACTCAAGTCCTATGATGACAGAATAATGCCCCCCACAAAGATGCTCACATCTGCATCCCCAGACCTTGTAAATGTGTTGCCTCACGTGGCAAAAGGGACTTTGCAAATGTGATAACATTAGGGAACGTGAGATGGGAGATTTTCCTGTGTTATTCAGGTCGACCCGAGGATCACAGGGGTCCTCACAGGAGGGAAGCAGGAAGGTCTAAAGAAGAGGTGTGATGAGGAAGCAGAGCCATGCATTCTGAAGATGAAGGGAGGGCCCACGAGCCCAGGGACACAGGCGGCGGGGAAAGACGGAGATACGAATCCTCCCTTGGAGGCTCCAGAAGGAACACAGGGCTGCTAACACCAAATTTTAGCCCCTATAAAGCACACTTTGGACTTCTGACCTCTAGAACTGTAAGGTAATGAACTTGTGTTGTTTTAAGCCACTAAATTGGTGTTAATTTGTTAGAGCATCAATAAGAATACGACACAATGGACTTCTTAATCTAAGGTAAAATTTTACTTCACAAGATATCAAATAAAAAAAATATTTCAGAGCTCGGTGCCCATAGCTCAGTGGTTAGGGTGCCAGCCATATACACCAGAGCCAGCAGGTTCAAATCTGGCCTGGGCCTGCTAAACAACAATGACAAATGTAACAAAAAATAGTCAGGCATTTGGCAGGCACCTGTAGTCCCTGCTACTTGGGAGATTGAGGCAAGAGAATCACTTAAGCCTAGGAGTTAGAGGTTGCTGTGAGCTGTGATGTCACAGCACTCTACCCACAGCAACAGCTTGAAGCTCTGTCTCAAAAAAAAAAAAGAATATATATATAAAATATATACACTTCAGGTCTGTATCAGATTCACACAAGGGGAATGTAAAGAAAGAAGCAATGTAAGGGCCAGGAGCGGTGGTTCACACCTGTAATCCTAACATGCTTAGGAGTTTGAGACCAGCCTGAGCCAGAACGAGACTCATCTCTACTAAAAATAGAAAAATTAGTGAGATTCAGAGGCACATGCCTGTAGTCCCAGTTACTCGGGAGGCTGCTATAAGAGTGTTGAGTTGTGGACCTCACCCCCCACCATGAAAAAGGCATGCAGAAGTCCTAAACCAGTATCTCCAACCGTGACCTTACTTAGAAATGGGATCATTGCACATGTAATTAGTTAGTTCAATATAAGGTCTTGGTGTTGTCATAAGAAGACAGCAGAGAACTGAAGGCAGAGACACACAGGCAACATCATGTGGGGACAAAGGCCAGGATTGGGATTATGCGGCTGCAAACCAAAGGCCAAAGATTCTGGCAAACCGCCAGAAGCTATGAGGAGATGAGGAAGGATTCGGAGGGCCAATGGCTTTGCAGGCACCTTGCACTCTGATTTCTAGACTCTGGAACCATGAGACAGTGAATTTCTGCTGTTTTAAGCCACCAGATTTGTCATTGTTTGTTAGAGGCACCCTAGGAAACTGAAACACCTGCTTTCATGAAATTCCATCATGTTTCTGAAATTTCTTCCACCAGCACATAGATTTGATGTAATCTGCTTCCTTCTTTCTTCTGCCATCATCATTCCTTCCTTTTCCTTGTCCACAAGGACATTCTGAAATTAGTGGTGCATCTCATAATCAAGAGCATTTTACATTTAAGAGACTAAAATATGTGGGTATTCATCAGATTTTAAGCATCATACCTCTGTGTCCCAGTTCCTAGGGCGCAGCCTGGCAGGAGGCCCTGTGGTTTAGTAAATAATCATGTGTTGTAGAAAGGCGGTGAGGGCAGGGGAAGTGGACAGGGAGTGTGGACATCATCCAGAGAGCTTGGAAGGAATTGAGGTGAGGCCCCATGCAGAGATATTTCCCACCTAACAGGATATATAGGATTCTTTCCCTGTAATTCTAATAAAGCGATTAATTAATTTCTTCCTTTCTTTCTTTGAGACTCTCTCTCAAAGAGTGTCTCACTTTGTTGCCCTCATAGAGTTCTATGGTGTCACAGCTCACAGCAATCTCCAGCTCTTGGGCTTAGGCATTCTCTTCCCTCAGCCTCCCCAGTAGCTGGGACTACAGGCACCCACCATAATGCCCAGCCATTTTTTTTGTTGCAGTTTGGCCAGGCCGGGTTTGAAACCGCCACCCTTGTTCTATGGGGCCAGTGCCCTACTCACTGAGCCACAGGCACCGCCCAAGAGTGGTTAATTTCTGTTGAGAATTCCATGAGGTCACATAAACTCCCTTTAAAGTTGGAAAACCCTCCAGAGCCATGTCAGGTTCAGAAGAATCTGGAAAGCAGGGGAAACAGCAGACTTCTTAGAGAAGATGGATAGCTGGGAGAGGGACATGGGATGGGGGGAATGGCAGCTGGGAAGGTCTCAGAGCACATGAATCCCAGGGGGCAAGTAACACTACCCAGAGTGTGTGCAGGTGAGTCAGGCCAACCTGAGGGTCGGTTCAGCCCCAGACTCCAGCTCTGGGTCTGTCCCCAGCCCAGGGAAAGGCAATACCACTTGAACGTCAAGATTTTCCTGGGAACAAGAAGGATTTGAGACTAAGTAAGGAATGGGTGCAGGGGTTGGGCTGGTAACTCAGCTGTGGGAAGGTTGATTTGTTTGTTGAATGAATGACCAACTATAGATGTAACTGCTCTGTCTGAACCAGAATCCCAAGAAATGAGGCTCTGGCACGTGAGAAGCCCAGAGGACATCCGAAATTAAGGCTGCTTTCAGAGATCTGTTTGCATCAGCCGGTCCGTGGAGGTCACCTTCTCATGTCGGCTTAGCTCCATCCTCTCCTGCCTCGCAGCCAGGGCCTCGCTTTGTCTCTCTTGCTCACAGTCATCTCCAGCCCAGGACAGAGACTGGGCAATGGTGCTTGAGAGAGAGAGAGAGTCAGAACGCTCTGGGCCACGTGGAAGCGGGTCTGAAAGAACACCAGCGCGACTCTGACAAATGTGTGGACATGTTTGGCATCTTTATTTCTCTTCTAAGTACCAATTACTCATCCTGGGCCCAAATGGTGGCAGGTTTTCTTCCCCCAAGGGGACAGATTGCAGGAACCAGAGGAGAGAGGTGGGTAGGGGGAAGCTGAGGAGGGGAGGAGGGGAAGGCTGGATGGCACCTTTGCTGCAGACAGGCCGAGGGGAGCCCTGGGATGCAGCTACCTCCAGGCCAGCTGCAACCTCCTGCAAGGTTATCTGTAGCGGGCACAGGCTCCAAATCGACGGGGCAATAAAAGTGAGTCATCATCACCCCATGCAAGCCAACTCAGATGCTTGGGGCTCAGTGAAGCGTGTCCCCAGATGCAAAGTTACTCAAATTCTGGAATGAGTTTTGCCTGAATAAAGGGCATAGAAATGTCCGTGCCCATAAAGACCAGCTGCTGGGCAGAGCCAGCGTGGCTGACAGAGCAGGGGTGAGCAGCTGACAGGCACCACCTGAAATGAGCCGCAGGCTGGAGACAGACAGTGCCATACCCTCTAAAGACATCTGTCCTCGGGCTCCTAACCCAGCGCCATGGCTGCCTAGCTGTGTGCCCTTGGGCAGGGACAACACCTCCCTGATCTTCACAGCCTCAGTGATCACTAAGGGCCCTTTGTACGCTGAGATTCCATGCATCTACAAAAAGCCCTGTGGGGTACGCATTCCAGGATTGATGTTTGCATTTTAGCAGAAAGTATCTGTTCTTTCCACAGCACACTGATGAAGGGTACTGTTTCCCTGAATCCAATTGTTCAGGTTCATTCTGGCCCCACGATTTTTTAGCTCTGTGACTATAAGCAGGTTACTTAACCTCTCTGAGCCTCTGTTTCTTCTTGCTAAGGATAACATAACCAATGGAAAGGCAGGAAGTCTTATCCCAAAGCCCTAGATATCACTTTTTGATTGGATTTTCCCCTTGCCTGGGAATCTTTACGCTGAGATTTCTGAGAGTTCTGTTTGTGGTAAGAAATCGAAGCATCACACTTATTCCACAGATGAGGGTTTGTGAAGCCCCCTAGCCATCAAGCTTTCTCTTTCAAATTATTCTGCAGGTAACACCTAGATCTAGAACTATCTAGTCAATTTATTTACTCACTTATTATACATGTCTCTCCACTGGATTTAAGCTCCATGATATCAGGGTCTTCATGGAGTTCACGAGTGTTCCCAGAAACTAGCACAGCACTTGGCTCACACCAGGTGCTCAATACATCTGTTGTTGAATGAATGAATGAATCATTGCTTCACCTAGCTGCTTCTCACATCAGCCTTGCCAAAGTCTCTCCATGTCCCCATTTTGCAGAAATGGAAACTGAGCCCTGTGGGATGGGCATGACCCAAAGTCATAGGGCATCAGTACCCAGGCCTGCCTGACTCCAAATTCCACCTGTCACCCCCTCCCTGGAAGGTGTTTGCACTTTAACAGGAAAGCTTTGGTGAATGCAGCAGCACCCACAGAGGTTAAGGGCAGGGGCTTTGCGTCTGCCAAGCCCATGGGCCATCTCAGCACTGCAATGGACTGGCTTGGTCTGGGACTTAACCTGGAGCTCAGTTTCCTCATCTACAGCATAAGAATAATACACCTAGTGTGTTCCTCATGAGGCTGAGATCATCAGGACAATTGAGGCCACTTTGCATAGGGCAGGTCCTTGATAAATGCCACCTGTTCTTTATTCATCGCTGCTTCAGCCACAACCCTGTCAAAAACCCCACTGTGCTGGCCTCCCTGCCCAGCTAGCATTTCCTTTCGCTCCCTCTTTCTCTCTGCCATCTCCAAAGACATACACCCCAGCCCCCACAGGAACCCCTTTCACACTGTTCCACCTCCAACCCCTGACAGTGGGGACTCGCACACGTGGTCCCAGCAGCCCACAGCCCTCTGTTCTCAGTTTGGGGCTGTGCACTCCAGCTGCCCTCACACCCACCCCCGGGGCCCCAGTCCTCCCCGACCGCCCCCTCGCTCACTTGCATGTCTGCAGCATCAGTGGGCACGTGTGCTCCCACCGCGTGTGGAGCCCGCACCTGTGGGAGGAGAGCCAGCCCCAGCTGGCACTGCGGCTGAATCAGGACAGCAAATCTTGCCGCCCCCTCACTCCTTAATCCGTTGCAATCTGGCTTCCTCCCTATGCCACCCAAACCTGCCCAAGTCAGGACCACTGATGATTCCCACTCACTGAGTCCAGCATCTCTTCTATGGTGGGGGGTTGAGGGGTGCTGCTTAGGAGCGTTTAAATTTGATGACCACTGCCCACCACCACCCTCCCCTAGCTGCCTCCTCTGTCCACCACTTTCCACCCTGCAGATTCCATTCTCTTCAGCCCAATGCACATGCATGGGGCCCCCACCCTGTGCTGAGTGCTGCTGTGTGATGAGGAGGAGCAGGCAGACGGGGTGAGGGGGGCGGAAGGGGGAACCTCAGACTCTGCAGCCACCAGCTCTGACCACCTGCAGGTTGTGTGTCTTTTGGCTGCTTGTTCACCCTCCCTGGGCCTCAGTCACCACCTCCGAAAAATGAGAATAATTGTGGGATTTGCATGAATACCTATGAAGTGTTTAGTACCATGGGCTTCCATTGTTGCCCCACCCTACCCCACTTTCTGCTTAGCAGCAAAAATGACTTTGAAACATAAATCAGGTCTTAGCAGTTGCTCACCTAAAACCTCTCCAAAGGCTTCTCAGTGGTCTTAGTATAAAATTCAGACTCCTTCAGTGGCACCTGTGACTCAATGGGTAGGGTGCTGGCCCCAGCCAAATTGCAAAAAAAAATAGCCAGGCATTGTAGTGGGCACCTGTGGTCCCAGCTACTCAGGAGGCTGAGGCAAGAGAATTGCCTAAGCCCAGGAGTTGGAGGCTGCTGTAAGCTGTGATGCCATGGCACTCTACCGGTGATAAAGTGAGACTCTGTCTCTAAAAAAATAAATAAATAAATAAAATGGTTTATATGAATCCCTGCTGGTCCTCTGACCTCATGTTGGATTATTCTTCCCTTGGTTCAGAAATTCCAGTTATACTGGCTTTCTTTTAATATCAAATATTAATTTTAAATATTAATTAGAACTTAAACAGTAAATTATTTAATATACTAAATTCAACAATTTAATTTAAAATGTAATACAGAATATACCAAACTCACACCTACACCAGGATGATTGGTGATACTCGCCCCCTCTGCTTGGAACTCTGAGAGCTGTCTCCCTCCACCTACCGTGCGGCTAGGATTCCTCTCACCTACGGGCCCTGCTCATCTTTCAGGTCTCAGCGTCAGTGCTACCTCCCTGACCACTAGGGAGCAGACACTGTCAATGTCCCACTTGGATCCCTGATCCTGCAGCCTGCTCTGGGGATGGTCTGCGGGCTTCCCTGGCTCCGCTTCACCTGCGGCACCCTCAGCAAAGCAGGCGCAGGAATCATCATCTCAGACCCTGATTCTAGGGAACCCAACTCAGACACACCTGTTGTTCTTTACCTTGGTTTATTCCAAAGCACTCCTTTTTTTCTGAGACAGAGTCTCACTCTGCTGCCCAGGCTAAATTGACACGGCCTCAGCGTAGTTCACAGCAACCTCAAACTCCTGGGCTCAAGCGATTGTCCTGCCACAGCCTCCCAGGTAGCTGGCACTACAGGTACATGTCACAAGCTAGTTTTTCTATTTTTAGTAGAGGCCAGGTCTTGCTCAGGCTGGTCTTCAAGTCTTGAGCTCAAGGGATCCCTCAGCCTCAGCCTCCCAGAGTGCTAGGATTACAGGCATGAGCCACCGCACCCGGCCTGTGATTATGAATTAAGGAAAGCATTTAGTCCATTTCTTCCTCTATCTCCTCCACAGAGAGGAAGCTCCGTGAGGACAAGAATAGCAGCTGTGTCTTCCGTCATTTCATTCCCCACACTTGGCCCAGGACCTGTGCAGTAGAAGACACCGGCTCAGTTGTTTCTTGTGTTTCCAGGGATTCTTCCTGGTTTCCCCTCTCTTGCCCTTCTGGTCCTCTGTGTCTACTGATAAATGATCCTCTCAGGCCCAGCGTTGATTTGTCACCTACCCTTGGGAGAGGATCGGATGTCCCTGGATTCTCTTACTGTGGCAGCAGCAGCCGCCTTCCAGTGCCAAGACTGGAACCTGAGTGTCACATCAGACTCACTCACCTCAGCCCTCCCTGGAGCCACTCAGAGCCAGACCTGTCCCAGCCAGCATGTGCACATCGTCCTCTTCCAGCCTCTCCACACTCCTTGCTCACAGCACTCAGATCAGCCTAAGCCCAGGTTCCAGGTTTCCTCATTTCAAGGTTGATGCAAGAGCCCTTATTTATTTTTTTTTTTTGAGACAAAGTCTCACTTTGTTTCCCTAGGCTGAGTAACATGGTGCCATAGCTCACAGCAACCTCAAACTCCTGTACTCAAGAGATTCTCTTGTCTTAGCCTCCTGAGTAGCTGAGACTACATGCACCCACAAAAATACCCAGCTAATTTTTCTATTTTTAGTAGAGACAGGGTCTTGCTTTACTCAGGCTGGTCTTGAACCAGTGAGCTCAGGCAATCCACCTGCCTCAGCCTCCCAGAGTGCTAGGGTTACAGGTGTGCCACCATACCCGCCAGGCAATAGAAACTCCCACATCTCAGCTTCACCTGTCCCACATTCATTTTGCAACAATCTGCTGGACTGGTATTCCCAGCTCTCACCGTGAATCACATCCCTCCCTCTGGCAACAACCCTACAAAACCCACAGAACCACTTCCCAAATGCCTTGCCTTAGCTTTCACTCAGAGTCTCCCATGATAATTCCTCAGGCCACCTCTTCCAGCCTGTCTGTGACTCTGTGAATGCTCAGGACAATGGCAATCATGAAAGCATGCCTGTCCCGGGCTCCAGCAGGTGCTAGGCCAGACCAGAGTGTCCCCCACGAGACAGTGACAGCCTCTGCCAAGCATATAACTGGCACTCGATAAATATTTAATGAGGAAATTAATACAATATGCCAGGCACGATGCCTACGTGCTTGTGTTTAATGTGCATGACAAGCCTGTGAGGTGAGGAAACTAAGGCTCAGAGATATGATAGCTCATCCCCAGCCCCGGAGCTAAAGTTGACAGCCAGGTCTGACCAATCCAAGGCACTGGCACTCGACCACCATGCTCTCTTGTCACAGGTCCTCTGCACCAGGCTGCAGCCAAACTTGACTGTCCATTCCCTGTTTTGCCACATTTCTATGCATCCTAACTTTTGCTCAGTTGTGGACCTTGCTTGAAGTGCCCTCTCTGTCCCTGTGTTCAGATTCTTTATAACCTAACACAAAAATCTTGTGTCTAGGCCAGGAGCAGTGGCTCAAGCCTGTAAGCCCAGCACTCTGGGAGCCTGAGGCAGGCTCACAGGTTCGGGATCAGCCTGAGCAAAAATAGCCAGGCTTTGTAGCAGGCACCTGTAGTCCCAGCTCCTCAGGAGGCTGAGGCAAGAGAATCACTTGAGCCCAAGAATTTGAGCTATGACGCCACAGCATTCTACTGAGGATGCCAGTAGAATCTTTACTTTGAGGAGGATTAAGAGACTGTGTCTTAAAAAAGGTGAGACTCTGCCTTAAAAAAAGAAAAAAAAGAAACTTGTGTCTATTCAGAAGTTTTCTTTCAGATCCATCCCCCCTGTGTCTCCTCCATCAAATTCCCAACATATTTCCACCCAATCCTCATTTATGGATTCACATATTTATTCAATGAACATTTCCAGAGCACCAACTTTGGGCTGGGTCCATGCCCGGTGTTTGGTATAAAGAGCTGGATCAGGCATAATCCCCTGCCCTCCAGGATTCACAGTGAAGTCCAGGAGTTCTATCTCTCCATGCATGCATCCATCAGTGCATCCATGAATCCATGTATCCATGCACGCATGCATCATCTGTCCATCCAACCCTGCATCCATCCATCCCTGTATCCATGCACCCACCCGGGTATCCATGCATCCACCCCTGTATCCTTCCATGCACCTGTGTATCCATCCACCTATTCAGTAAATACTGACTGAGCTCCTCCTATGTGTCAGACTTTATTCTAGGAGCTGGGAGTATAGCAGCAACAAAGACAATCATTGGAGAACTTCTCTTTAGTAAAGTATCCCAAGAATGGAAAAGCAAGTATCCAATGTATTCAATGCTAATATGACACCAATAGATGAAGTAATGCACACCCACACAAGAGAAAAGCTCAGTGGCTTGATGCCTGTGGCTCAAGCGGCTAAGGTGCTAGACACATACACCTGAGCTGGCGGGTTCGAATCCAGCCCGGGCCCGCCAAACAACAATGACAGCTGCAACCAAAAAACAGCCAGGCGTTGTGGTGGGTGCCTTTGGTCCCAGCTACTCGGGAGGCAGAGGCAGGAGACTCGCTGAGCCCAGGAGTTGGAGGTTGCTGTGAGCTGTGTGACACCATGGCACTCTACCTAAGACAATAAAGTGAGACTCTGTCTCTACAAAAAATTTAAAAAAGAAATAAAAAGAAATAAATAAAAATTTAAGAAAGACAGTCATATAATCTGCCCTCACAGGACTTGCATTTCACTATTAAAAACAGACAATAAATAAATAATCACCTCTAACGTGTATGGAGAGCTTTCACATTCTAGCCACTCTGCTTCGTCCCACCAAAGTGGCAGCAGGGGAGGTCTCACCCCTCTGCTCCAAACCCCCTGAGGTAAGGCCAGTTGAGAGTCCAAAGAAAGAAGCTCTGAACACCAGGGCAATCAGTCCAAAGCATTTATTAGGGAACTTACTTACTGAGCACTACAGCAATCCTCCCAATGGACAGAGTGTGAAAACAGGTGTTCCACCCACGTATGTCCACAGCAAGGGGTTCGGGGCATGGAGTTTTTATGAAGGTTTAAGGAATTTGGCTCAGAGTCAGGGTCCACTTCTTTTAGCACTTGGGGCAATATCAACACCCCAAAACAACCAAGGTCCCAACTTGGGTTCTATTCTGCTAAGAAAAACCTGCACCTGGCCAGGTCAGGGCGTGGTCAGGGTGCTCTGTGGTTTCCACACTCTTCTAAGCACTTCACATGTCCTACTGATTTCAGCCTTGCGACAACCCTTAGGTATTGGCACTATTGTAATCCCACTTTACAGATGGGGAAACTGAGATTGGAGCTGTCAAATAATGACCAAATCACCAAACTCCTAGCCCAGACCACACAATCAATACTCTTGACCAACACACTGTTTCTAACAATTATCCAAATAAACAAGAAACATGTCTCTGTATAGAAATTACATAAAGTGATATGAAAGAGACAACAAGGGTGGGAGAAGGTCATACAAGTCCTCTCTGAAGAGGTGACATGCCAACTAGATCTGAATTACAAGAAGGAGCAGACATAGAAAGTAGTTTTTGAACATTAGGGTACCTCAGAATGTCCTGGTGGTGTAAGAACATATACAAACTCCTGAGCTTCATCCTAGATCTAATGGGTTGAAGTACAGTGGCAAAGGCTATACATTTTTTTAATCTTTCATAATATTTTGTAGTACTCAGAAGCCACAGGTTGAGGGACAGACAGATGAACATACAGGGTGACACATATGTCAGTTATCACCTAACCGTGAATCCCAGCGCTGTCCATGGAGCTGGATGCTCAAAAGATCCTCCAATTCACTCTTTCTGGGAAAATCAGGAAGGCGTGCTGAAGGAGAGAGCCTTTGAGCAAAGTCTTAAAAGGGGAGCAGAGTTTGCAAAGCAAAAGGAGAATTTCAGGAGAGTGGGAGGTCCAGACAGAGAGGGAGGATCAGGAGAGGCCCTAGACTGGGGCCTGAAGGTGACTGTCAGTGGGGGCCAGGGACTACATCTGAGTGTCTGGGTCCCCCAGGGAGAAGCAGCTAAGGCTGGAGTTGGGGCAGGTGGGCCCAGGTGAGGAAGGACTTGACAGGGTCTCCCAGGAGGCTGGAGTTTCTCCTGGGGCCACCAGGAGGTGCCAGAAGTCAAGAGGGACTGGTTCGGTGGCTTCCCTGAGCTGAACCGGTTTCAAGCGTGCTTAGCAATGATGTGGCCATGGCAATAAAGAGTTTATAAAGAAATAAAAAGGCCTGAAAGAGGGCTCCAGCCCTGGACCTTGGAGCTGTCAAATAATGACTAAATCACCAAGCTCCTAGCCCAGACCACACAATCAATACTCTTAACCACCCAATTAGTCCAGGGTAATTCACACCCTTTCTGTAGCGCACCCCTTGGCTCATATTAGAATTAGTGCCTGCATTAGTTTCCTCTCCCCACTCAACTGTAAGATATTCATGGAATTAAAATCTATGTAATATATAAGCCGAAGCAGGGTTTCTCAACCATGAAACTATCAAGGTTCAGGACCTGTTAGGAACAGATAGGGAACAGGGTAAGAAGGAAATGAAAACTGGGCAACTGCCGAGGCAGCAGAATCAGTTCCTTGGCTTAGATGGGAACAGGGACGGAAAGACAGACTATTCTGAGCTGCTACAAAGGCAGAACTAGCCAAGACTGTGGTGGCAAAGTTTTGAAATTCAGAGACTATTCAACTACAAATGTTGCAGGAAGACGAGGCCCAACAGAGAGAAAGAGCACACAAACACCATGTCTATAAGGGGAAAGGCTTTATTTCAGCTGCGGAGGGCATAGAATTCCAAATGGCCATGCTTCCCGACTGGCTTGCTCTTTCCCTTTTTATCTCCAGTCAGAAAGTTCCACCCCACAGGTAACTTTCTCACTGGCCAGTGTGAATCAAGCAGGAGATGCTAGTCCAGCCCCTACAGAATTACAGGATTTCACAGAAATGTAAACTTCCAAGTTCTAGGAAGTTAAGTTTACAAATTCCCAAGAGCTGAGTCACCATGGAGAGGACCCTGCAGGTGTGTCCTTGTGGTCTCCTTGAGAAGACCTGTTCTCCTAGACCTCACTCTTCTCGGGTATCCTCTCTCACTAAGACCCCTACAGAGGGATTGATCGATAAGAACTTTTTTTAAAAAAAGAAGCTAGTCGGAGCAGCGCCTATGGCTCAAAGGAGGAGGGCACCGGCCCCATATACTGGACGTTATGGGTTCAAACCTGCCCCAGCCAAAAACTGCAAAAAAAAAAAAAAAGAAGAAGCAGCAGCTAGTCAGCATTCCATGATTAATCAATGCCCTATTAATATCTTGGACACTTTCCAAAGGAGAAGTTAGGGCCAGATACAGTGGCTCACGCGTGTAATCCTAGCACTCTGGGAGGCCAAGGTAAGCAGATTACTTGAGCTCACAAGTTTGAGACCACCCTATGCAAAAGCAAGACCCCCATCTCTACTGAAAAAAAAAATAGAAAAATTGAGGCAAGAGGATCGCTTGAGCCCAAGAGATGGAGGTTGCTGTGACCTATGATGCCACAGGACTCTATCCAGGGTGACAGCTTGAGATTTTATCTCAAAAAAAAGAGGAGAAGTTAGTTAAGAATAGTGTGGAATTAGGGCCAGGTAAGATGTCTCATGCCTGTAATCCTAGCGCTCTGGGAAGCAGAAGCAGGTGAATTATCTGAGCTCAGGAGTTCAAGAACAGCCTGAGCAACATGAGACCCCATCCCTCAAAAAATAGAAAAAATTATCCAGGCATGTGGCAGGCACCTGTGATCCCAGCTTCTCAGGAGACTGAGGCAAGAGGATCACTTGAGCCTAGGAATTTGAGGTTGCTGTGAGCTATGACACCAGGACACTCAACCCAGGGCAAATGAGTGAAACTCTGCCTCAAATAAAAAATAGTGTGCAGTCAACTCAATCAAAACCTTAGGTGAAAGAAATGCATAAACATTAGTGATAGGTAGAGCTAGAAACTGGGAACAAATACAAGGGGAGGGTTTGTTAAGGGCCCTTCTTCATTCTCAAGGAAGAGGCCCACACCTGCTTCTCAGATGTAGTCTATTTGCTTACAAACGTGAGCATGCTCTATCTGTTTATAAACTTTATTGTATTCTATATGCTTAAAAAGATTAAACTTTTCTGTTAAATTGCCACTGCTGCCTTAACTTCCTCTCTTTGCCCGGGCTGTGCTACTTCTGGTTGTTTTCCTCTATTTGTGCCAGCCAAGTCAAAGTGCTTTCAGATCCTGGGGTCTGCTTGCTAGTGGCACCCAGAGAAAGCCTGAATGGGGCTGGGGTCTTCATAATGATAGGACTGATCATTTTTTGCCATGGGGGAACTGTCCTGTGTGTTTGATGATGCTTCATAGCATCCCTGGCCTCTACCCACAAGATGCCAATGGTACCCTCCCCGACATTGCCAACTATTCCCAGGAAGCAAAATCACCCTCAGTCAAGAACCACTTAGTTAAAATGGTTTTTTGTGATTCTACCATGGTCCAAGTATGGGCTCTGCCTCTTCCCAGTGGGGTGATCTTGGCCAGACTACATCCCTTCTCTGTGTCTCAGTTTCCTCAGCTATCAAATTGGGATGATAAAGTATCAACCTCCAAATCATCGAGGGAATTAAACACAATGATGTGTGTGGAGGGCATGAGGTAAACATTCCATGAATGCCAGGCCTCTCAGCACACCGATGTTTTGGGGGCTAGTTATGGTGCCCACAATGTAGCAATTACACTCCTGACTCAAGAATTTTCTAAACGTGTATTCCAAGGAACAATGAACTCAGAAAGTGTTCCTCTTCAAGAAGGTTCTCAGGACAAGGCCAGGTGTAGTGGTTCACACCTGTAATCCTAGCACTCTGGGAGGCCAAGGTGGGTGGATTGCTTGAGCTCAGGAGCTCATAGGGATACTTCAGTGAGTGAGACTTGATCTCTGATTTCCAGAGCTTGAAATGTAGTAACAATGACTGCAGGACTACTTGGAGTCATTGCTTGATTAGCCTGACCAAGAGCGAGACCTCATCTCTAAAAAAAAATGATTGGGTGTTATGGAGGGTGCCTGTGGTCCCAGCTACTCAGAAGGCTGAGACAGGAGAATCGCTTGAGCCCAAGAGTTTGAGGTTGCTGTGAGCTACGCTGCCATGGCACCCTACTGAGGGCAACAAAGTGAGATTCTGTCTCAATAAAAAAAAGTAATAATAATAAAATAAATTTTTAAAAGATGGTTCTCAGAAGACAATAAACGCAGGATACCCCATTCCTTTTTGAGCAAATTAATCATATTCATTTAATGAAGACACCAAGAAGTCCTGTAGTCATTGTTACTACATTTCAAGCTCTGGGAATGCAGAGATCAAGTCTGGCTCATTGAAGTATCCCCATTCCCAGCCAAATGTTGAAAAGCACTCAGTAAGGATGTTATCAATGAATAAATGAAATAAATATTTATATGAATGAACTGGTTAATCGCAGAAGCCTGTTTGGCTACATTTAACCAAGTGTTTCCCAACCTTTCAAACCACTGTGCCATGTACATTCCTAGGACCAAAGCTCCCAGACACACTTTGGAAGATGCAGCTTGCCCTGGGATGGTGAGGCACAGGTGAGTGACTAAGAGAGGCAGAGACAACCACAGGACTGGCATCTGTGGTTCACAGAGACTTAGTCTTCAGTTAAAATCAATTTAAAACATTTTATTTTAGCTCCAAAATGAAACCTAAGAGCTAAAAAAACAAATGTATTCTTGGCCAAAAGAATTTTAGGGCAGCACCTGTGGCTCAGTGAGTAGGGTGCCAGCCCCATATACTGAGGGTAGCGGGTTCAAACCCAGCCCTGGCCAAACTGCAACAAAAAATAGCTGGACATTATAGTGGGGCCTATAGTCCCAGCTACTCGGGAGGCTGAGGCAAGAGAATCATCTAAGCCCAAGAGCTGGAGGTTGCTGTGAGCTGTGATGCCATAGCCCTCTACCAAGGGCAACAAAGTGAGACTCTGTCTCTTAAAAAAATAAAAAAAAAAGAAAAGAATGCTGTATTTTATAAAAGAAACACAGCAATCTCTGGTGCCATTTTGTGTGCAGTGAAACAAACAGCACCCATAAAAGCGGCATCTACCTCACTCCTCACATCTGAGGAGATGTCTGTCACTGCAAAGGTCAAAGCTTCCATACCCCCCAAGAGACTGAATTTCTCTCAACACAGTGATTCTATGTAATAGCAACTCTGTCCAATGGTACTTATGGCAAAAGTCAAGAAAAATTGCTTACTGCAAACTCACATCCAGTTTCTGATTTTGCAAGCGTATGTTTAGATTCATGCCCACTTTGTTTGCATCTAAATTTTTTATCTGGATGAACAGTAAGTAAAATAAGTCATCGTAAAAAACCATGCTTTAGGCTCAGTGCCTGTGGCTCAAGTGGCTAAGGTGCCAGCCACATACACCTAAGGTGGCGGGTTCAAATCCCCAGCCCGGGCCCGCCAAACAACAATGATGGCTGCAACCAAAAAATGGCCGGGCGTTGTGGCGGGCGCCTGT